>JBAIZL010000004.1:123312231-123497231 GCA_036971475.1 Prosapia bicincta | reverse complement strand
GTGGACCAGTACTACTATGGCAGTAAGTTCAACTCCAATCATTTATAGCTTACAAAACTTTATTTACAAACCAGAATAGTTACTTTTGAGACAGATCTAAATTGGCTTTCAGCTGTTGTCTCAGGGATTGGCACTGCATACACCTAACCTTCATCACTCCATACACCTGAGCTCCTTTTCTTATATTTTTAATGTTCTTCGTATAATTCAATGCAGTAGCAGTGCTAAGGGTCTATGAAAAAAATGTATGGGTACATTTTTAATAAAAAGTTTATAAATTGAAAGTGTTAGAAAAGCTTCCCTTAAAATTTGTTTATTTTCTTACTAGATAGAAATACAGTAACTACTTGATTAGTCATGTAAAACCACAATAATGTATTGAAATTATTTGAATAACAAGAAGAGGCTTGAAAAGTCTAAGAAAAAATTGGATAAAAGCAATAATACAAACATTATATTATAATTACATTAGGTTAGAAGTAACAAATAAAATCAAGCTTACCTAGGGGAGACCCGTGCAAAGTGCCCTGGAAACTCAGGCAAAGTGAATTTTGTACTCGTTGACCTGAAAAAGGAAAAATGTTATGATAAAATGCACAAAAGTACAACAAATCTCCATAACATTTAATTTTACGAAATAACTCTTAATTTTAGTGTACACATTACGCCAAAAAAATTGTTTTTAAATATACCTTATACTCTTTAAATTTTTAACATTAAGTAGAATAAAAAGAAATTATATTATTCGTCAATTTCAACTGTCATGACATAGGTCACAGAAATATGTATGAAATCCTCAATAGTCTGAACTACCTTCATGAGTCCATTCAAGACAATGACTGCACTGTATCCAATCATCTAGGGGAGGGGGTCATCATATTCTCCTTGACCAATTAAACAATGGTAATCTTTTTTCTCTTTTAAAATTGTGAGTGTTTTCTTATTATTGACAACTGGTATTGTTTTTGTTTTCTTTTTAAGGTTTCTTTAAATCCCGTTTCTTGCAAAGAGTGCCAAAGGGATTATTGTAAGATTTTGATGACCCTGAAATGGAATTGGAACCATCTTGAATAAATTTTATGGCTAATTTCAAACTTTTTTTAGACCATCTAGCTCAACTTGTCTTCCCTACATATTTGTATACCATCTGATAAACCAAATTTCGTTTCTGTTTCCATTTTCAATAATTTATTTGCTAGTTTTGTTGTATGATGAATGAAGTATACATGTATAAAATATACCCGGGCAAAGTGAATAGCCATCCACTTTGCCCTATTCACTTTGCCCAGCCTGCAATATTTTTTAAAAAAAGTACTGAAATAATCCACAATCATCAAATTGGTTATTTTGGAAAAAATGTTATGGAAAGAGAAAGAAATAAGCAGTCAAGTAAGCTTATAACATAAATGTTTTTTCATCATTATGTCATTAAGTAACTTCCAAAGAAGATACCATGAATAATTTTGTAGAAGCAATGAATACAAACAACACACAGTCTTCATGCTCAAAACAACACTATGGCGCTGGGTCTTGTGTGGTAATTCTTTGTCTCTTTCATTTAGTTCATTTAGTTCAGGCACTTAGAGCATTAATGTCACTGGATAGGAAATTACTGGACTTCCCCTAAATCAAAATAATTAGTAGAGAATAAAGAAATATATGTTTGACAATACGTCCACAGAAGAGAATATTGAAACGTTAGGAATGGCAGAAAACTGTTCTCAAACGTATATAGATATTCGTAGCAGAAATGAAAATGAGTAAATTAATAGTTACAGTATGAAAGTATTTGTATTACTTTTACTTTGGTCTTCCACTTTATACATTCACACAGTTCAGCTTAAATAGGTCTAGACCTGTGTAAATAATCAGAACACTCACTCTTTAAAATAGAATTTTATTTACAGGACTTTGATAGATAGATAATTACACAGTTCTTAGCATAGGGAGCCGTGGAGGCCTTAGCGTCAATGCCCCTAAGAAAACCTGGACTAAGTGTATGTACCACCAGTGTGTCTGTATATATCATTCTCATCAAAAGACAAACTGTGCTAGAAGTTGCTTCTTAATCGTATTAACGTGATCTTCTTTCGATTCTAACTTGATCTAATTTCAATATCGGGCTCAAGTACTGGAGGCGTCAGCTCCGCTAAAATATTAGAAAGAAGACGAAAGAGAGAGATAGTCGCGGTCGTTATTGTGATTGAAATTGTACATGAATAAAATTAAGGCTGACGGCAAGAATGCCTAATCGACAAATAAACAGTGTTTATCACTAATTAAGCCTCGGGAAAAATAGGCACAAGTTTATGCTAAAAGTATTTGGAACTGATTAACACTTACCCTAAGCTGAACAAAGGGGTTACGTGCACGGTAGGTTTGATGTCTTCTGGACTTCTGCAGCAGGGCCCTGGGTGAAGTGGTGATGGTCAGACGGCTCGTGCTGTAAAACTTAATAAACGGGGTTCAATTCTAATGTTATTCACAGTTGAATAAGTCTTTAAATAAGCGCGAGCGACTCCGTAGCGACGGCTTGTAACGGCGAGGTTAACGGTGCATTCGAACACGGCACTTGGACTAAATAATATAAACTTTCGCGGTTAACGAGCATATAAAGCAAATACAATACGAAACACTTACATTTAGACATACGCGGGGCGAACTTAACGTCCACGAGGTTAGCAAATACGTTTAAGACCCGCAACGGACGTGCTGGTCAGTTCGCGGCAAGCAGGAGACTGGGGGAGAGGAAACTGTGCTAGGGTGGGGGTTAGGTGCGCGCCAAGGGACAACGTGGTCTTAAACTATCGACGATAAACCATAGATTGAGCTATCGAATAGACAAGGCACAGGCTGATTAAAGTCGATACTGGAGCTGTTTAATCTACCAAAGCTGACTTCAACATTCCGCCCACCAAAAACGGATGTTTTTAATCCGCCAGGTGGGTAGAGGGCGAAGAACTAGAGAGCACCGGAGACCGAGGGTGCCGAAGAAGAAATGGTCGGGGTACGAAGAAAGCAGAAAAGAGCAGATGAAGTGAATAGCTCCATTAGCTGTGCTGAAGACAATAGACTACCGCCCACCCTGGATAACCACTGGGTGACGGTGAACGGGGTTGACTGGAAGAATCGAGGTGCTGAAGATGTAGCGAAGAAATCTATGGCGTTGAAGATACTTAAAGAAACGAGGTTGGACAAAATTGCTGAAGAGGCGAAGAAGTCGAGTGAGATTAAGAACTCGAGGAAACGCGGTTGTACCACACAGGTGCTGAAGAAGCGGTAAAGAGATTAAGGTTGTAGCGGAAAGCCTACAAGCTTATGGACAGGTCGCTTTAACTGTCCATGTGAGGTCTTGACGGTGACTACGCGGGTTATCCGGTCGGGTCCAGGGTGAAGACGTACGATCCGACCCATTGGCCAATGAAGAGGGCTCGGATGTTCTCCAGTGATAAATACAAGCTGACCCTCCTGGAGGGGTGAGGCGTCTTTGTTCCATTTACAGCGTTGAATCTGGGAGTGTAGGTATTGGGTAGACCAGGTTTTCCAAAACCGATTGGTCATCTGCTGTAGCATAGTCCATCTGGATTTGAGCGCGGGTTCAAAATGACATTCCTCAGGGAGTGCTAGAAGGGGACGGCCGATGAGAAAGTGTCCGGGCGTAAGGAACGAAGCTCCTTCGTTGGGGTCAGGCGAGACCTCGAAAATAGGTCGACTGTTGAGAATAGCTTCGATGCGTATAAATAACGTAGCTAACTCCTCGAGGTTCAATAACGTAGTGCCAAGAGTACGGCGTAGGAGCCCTTTGACGGATTTAACGGCGGCTTCCCAAAGTCCGCCGAAGTGTGGTGCGGCTGGAGGGTTGAAGTGCCATTCAACCCGTTGTGCGGCGAGCTTGCGTTGGATGATTGACTTGGATTGGTCGAGCATCTTATAGACCTCGTGCAGGCGGTTGGCGGCGCCGACAAAATTGGTGCCATTATCTGAATAAATGTCTGTAGGCAGACCACGTCTTGCGACAAAACGCTGAAGCGCGGCGAGAAAAGCATCAGTAGAGAGGTCTGATACTACTTCCAAATGTACAGCCTTAGTGGCCATACAAACAAATAGGCATAAGTAAGCTTTCAGGATCTTTGCCGTACGAAGATGCTTGGCCTTAGTGTCGAAAGGTCCAGCAAAGTCAATGCCTACCTTACAGAAAGGTGGCGACGGAGTGACACGAGAAGAAGGTAAAGCTGCCATCATAGGTGGCCGAGGTTTCGACTGTAGTCTAAAGCAACGCATGCAAGCATGAATGCGTTGTCGTAACAACGAACGTAGCGCAACGATCCAGAACTCACCATTGATCATCGCTTGCGTGGTACGCGGCCCAGCATGTAAGGCGAGGCGGTGATAATGATCGCATACAAGATTGACATAATGATGACGCTTAGGCAGTAAAATGGCATGCTTAGCTGCGTATGGTATATCAGCATGATTAAGACGTCCGCCCACCCTAAGTAGCCCCACTGAGTCGATAAAGGGCGTTAGGTTGCGAAGTTGAGCACTGATCGGGACGCCGCGGTGTAGGCGTTGCAACGTTTCGCTGAAGGCTAGCTCTTGTATGAGCCTAACGCAAAGATTTCTGGCGTTCCTTAATTCTTGTACTGAAGGTGCAGCGAATGAAATCTTGGCTACGGTGTTCTTGGCTTTGTAGCGAGTGTTGTGACAATGGCTGGTAGGCTGGGTCTTAATGCGGCAATTGTTAACGAAACGAAGCACGTAAGCGAAGACATGATGCAGCGTGGTTAGATTGGAATGACGCTCAATAACGTTCAATAAGTGGTTAGGCGCTTGGACAGTCGCGCAGAGCACCTGAGGCTCGGTCTTGAGCTCGGTCAGGTCGCGGTTCGGTCCAGTTGGCTTAGACAAACGCCAAGAGGTAGTACATTGTAACGCCCATGGTGGTCCGTGCCACCACAGTGGATGTGTAGCAAACTGCGCGGGTAGACACCCACGGGAAGCAACGTCCGCGGGGTTGTCAACAGTTGAGACGTGGTACCAATGATTGGTCGAAGTGTTCGAGGTAATTTCAATAACACGGTTGGCAACGAAAGTTTTCAAAAGATGTGGCGGGGTGCTAAGCCAATGCAGCACAATTTCTGAGTCGGTGAAGAAAAGCGTAGCGTTGTCGGCCACAAAATTCACAGCAGGCTGAACAGACTTATAGAGCTTGGCCAGTAAGACGGCGCCGCAGAGCTCCATTCGAGGTATAGTGAGTGTTTTGACGGGAGCCACTCTGCTTTTAGCCTTTAGAAGGCTGACGGAAACTAAACCGTTCCATTCAGTTCGCAAGTAGATGGCGGCTGCGTAACCAGCTTCGGACCCATCACAGAAGCCTAATAAATGATGTTTGGCATCACGTGTGCCCACATGTCGAGGTATTTGAATGTCAGCTAACTTAGCGAAGTGGACAATGAAGCTGTCCCAACGACTGCGCAGCGCGGTTGGCAAAGGTTCATCCCATGATAACCTTTCGAGCCACAATTGTTTCAAAAATGACTTGATCCAAAATGTGATAGGCGTAAGGAAGCCCAGTGGGTCGAAGGTGCGAGCGACATAAGAGAGAATGGTGCGTTTCGTAGGCACCGACACAAAGTTTTGAATACGATAAGAAAACGAGTCATTAACAGGATGCCATTGGAGTCCCAATATTTTAACAGCGGTAGAGTCGTCTTGGAATAGCAACGGGTGCTCCAGGTGAGAAGATGGCAGCGTCGACAGCAGCGCGGGATCGCTGGAAGACCATTTCCTGAGCTCTAGTCCTGCCAGTGCGAAGATGCTAATAAGTTGCCGTATTAATTCCTGGGCGTCCTCGGACGTATCGGCGCCAGTGACGACATCATCAACGTACGTTTGATGAAGAATGGCGTGCGACGCAGCAGGGTAACAGTCGCCCTCATCTTTGACGAGTTGTTCGAGTGTACGTAGGGCTAAATAAGCAGACGGGGTAAGCCCGTAAGTGACAGTGGCTAGTTCATACTCCATCAGTGGAGAATGAGGAGTCGGCCTGTACAAAATGTGCTGATGACGACGATCATCCTTGCGTACGGCAATTTGGCGGTACATCATTTTAAGATCCGCACAGACGGCGTGAACAAACAATCGAAACGAGATAATAACGTTGGACAGGTCCCTTTGTAACTTAGGGCCAGCCAGCAATTGTTGGTTTAAAGAATGCGCGTTGCAATCAGGCGCAGAAGCATTGAAAACTACTCGTAATTTAGTAGTAGAACTATCGGCCTTGAAAACGCAATGATGTGGTATTAAATAATTCGAAGGCTTAACGGCAGGGTACATATGACCTAAAGTCATATATTCTTTCATGAACTGATGATATTGTCGTGAGACATCCGGTTGTCGGCTCAGACGGCGTTCCAGAGCATGATAACTAGCAAGAGCGACATTACGGTTTGACTTAAGTTCGACGGCGTCAGGTTTAAAAGGTAAAGCTACGACATATCTCCCAGTGGCGTCACGTTCAGTAGTGGTGGCAAATAAATTTTCGCAGAGCTGCTCATCAGGGCTCAACAAGTTAGTCTCGTTTACCTCTTCGATTTCCCAAAATCGTCGCATGTTTTCGTCGATAGACTTGAGCGAGGTGATAAACACGCGTGGTTGTTGTGGCGTACTGTAAGGTACAGATCCCATAATGACCCAACCTAAAAGTGTGTTAAGTGCCGATGGTTGGCCATGAATGATGGTACGAGGCCCGTTGATAATTATTTGCGTGAAGACATCGGCGCCCAGTATAATGTCAACAGGGGCAGGTAAGTCGAACTGAGGATCAGCTAACGGTAAGTGCTGATATTGAGCGCTTAAAGCAGAGGATAATTTATCAGCTGGCAGCGGGTCAGTTATATGGTTGAGCACAGCGGCTTCCGTAGTCAGCATGACGCCCGAGTCATGTCGTGAGAATAAAATTAAAGTTACGTATTCGTAAATACGTGTAGACTTGGCAGCGACGCCAATCAACGACAGGTTCGATCTTCGAGTAGGCAGGCTCAACATATCGCTAGCTTGTTTCGTAATGGCAGATATCTGACTGCCGGGGTCGATAATAGCTCTTAGAAAACGAGGTTGACCATAATGGTCCTGTAGGACGACTTGCGCGGTACCCAACAGGGCGAGAGACGAGGTAATGTTGCATGACAAAGAACGAGGTTGAGCTTTAGTATCGATTGGATGGCTAGCGGTTGGCCTAAGGCGTCGTGGGGCGGCTAGTCATTGCTGCGGCGGTGCGTCGTTGTGCAGCAGTGTGTGATGTGCTTGGCTGCATTGTCTACAACGATGACGAGACTGACACTGAGCTTGATAATGAGAGCCGAGACAATTATAACACCGTTGTAATTTTGAAATAGCGTCAATGCGTTCCGCTATTGTAAGAGAAATAAATCGTTGACAATTAATGATGCTGTGACTTTCTCCGCAGTAGTAGCATTTACCTACACGCGTGGTAGGCATGTTAGACTGATTGAGGTTAAGCGGTGGCGAGCGATTGCGAAATGTTGACTTTCTAGGCGCGCTCATAATGGGCAACAAGTTAGGTTGTAGTGGTTGATTAACCGGTTGCATAGTGACTGGCGCAGCACGTTTGGACTGAATAGTACCTTGGGCGTCCTTATTCTGATGGCCATTGTCATTTGACGCTACTGATTGAAATCTAGGGCTGTGACCCAAAGTGAGGTTAGGTTCAGACAAGTAATTATTCGGTTCAAGGGCCCCTTGAAACCCGGGTTTATCCATCGATGACACCAACATGCGGGGTCTTTGACCACGTCCGGCGTTTGCTACAACCACGGCAGCTGGTTGGCTAAGCATCTCCAGGGCTCTAGCCTGTTCAGTTATAAAGTCGTTCAATAATTTATATGTCGGCATGCAGTTAGTGCCTAGTCGGCTTTCAAAACTTAATCGTGTCTTGGCATCCAAATTATTAATTGCCATAGAGAACAATAAGAAATCCGCTAAGTCTTCGAGAGGTATAGCTCTTAATGCACAGACGGCATTAGAGTGCGCGGTTAAGAAACGATTTAGTTCCGCGGGTGAAGCATTATTGATGCGCTGAAAGTCTTTAATTATGTTAAAGTAATGATCTGCGAGACGTCGCGGGTTCGCGTATCGGTTACGCAACGCATTGTAAGCAATGTTGTAATTTGCTTCGGAGATGGAAAGTCCGGTGACGATGGCCAGTGCATCTCCCTTTAAGACGGACTTTAAGTATTGAAAACGTTGGATATTGCTAAGCGTCTCATTGTTATGTACCATAGAGTCGTACATCGTAACAAAATCTATCCAGTCGTCGCTCTGGCCCGAAAAGCTTGGCAAAGTTAGACTTGGAAGGTTAGGTGAAGTCGGTGTTGATTTGACAGGCGAGGTCGTGGTAACCTCCGTCTTAACGAGGTTAGGATATTTTACTATCATGGGCAGATAGGTGTCCTGAAATTGACGTTTTGCTATAAAGACATTCTTGACAAATTCGGAAGCTTGACTGTCAAAAGTCTGCTCCGCGCGGTCAAAAGTTTCGATAAATTCGACATGAAGGCGCCTGACTTCCTGCACTATGCCCTCAGACATTTCACTATCACCGAACAAGCTGTTTACTTGCTCTAAATCACTGCATATAGCCTTCAACCTATCAAGGCAATATGCGTTGTTATTAGCCATCGTGACAAAATTTAAATTAACAAAAAACAAAATTTAAATTAAATTGCAATTATGTTTAAACCAAACCTAATGACTACACAATGGTACATTTAATTACGAAAAGTGGACTGTATAATAAAGTTAATAAAAGACATAACGTTTTACAAATCATAAGCATTAGATTAGAACGGCTGCAAGTTTTCCTTATTGAACAGGATAAATCTACAGTGTAGCTACACGGATCAATATTGAGCCTAACTTGTTTAGTCAAGTGTTCCTTATCTGCGCAGGTGTCCCATAAATCTGCTGATAGCAACGGAATGTGGCTGCACGCTACAGCTTGTGACGTCACTACTGCGTATTGAATTAGACAAAAGGAAATAAATGCGGGAAATTACACAGGATTACGTAATGCTTGCAACTTAGCTTATTACTGTGAAATTTAACACGCTTCGAAATTGTTCGCACAATAAATAACACTTATAAAACTTATTTATAAAGCAAATGCCTCGCTATTAAAACTGAATAAGGTTCGAGGTTACTGAGAACTTTAACACTTGTTCTTTGCACTTTAAATCCATAGGTCGCTGAAATGCAAAATCCGGCACGGCGGGACCAAAATGGAGGCGTCAGCTCCGCTAAAATATTAGAAAGAAGACGAAAGAGAGAGATAGTCGCGGTCGTTATTGTGATTGAAATTGTACATGAATAAAATTAAGGCTGACGGCAAGAATGCCTAATCGACAAATAAACAGTGTTTATCACTAATTAAGCCTCGGGAAAAATAGGCACAAGTTTATGCTAAAAGTATTTGGAACTGATTAACACTTACCCTAAGCTGAACAAAGGGGTTACGTGCACGGTAGGTTTGATGTCTTCTGGACTTCTGCAGCAGGGCCCTGGGTGAAGTGGTGATGGTCAGACGGCTCGTGCTGTAAAACTTAATAAACGGGGTTCAATTCTAATGTTATTCACAGTTGAATAAGTCTTTAAATAAGCGCGAGCGACTCCGTAGCGACGGCTTGTAACGGCGAGGTTAACGGTGCATTCGAACACGGCACTTGGACTAAATAATATAAACTTTCGCGGTTAACGAGCATATAAAGCAAATACAATACGAAACACTTACATTTAGACATACGCGGGGCGAACTTAACGTCCACGAGGTTAGCAAATACGTTTAAGACCCGCAACGGACGTGCTGGTCAGTTCGCGGCAAGCAGGAGACTGGGGGAGAGGAAACTGTGCTAGGGTGGGGGTTAGGTGCGCGCCAAGGGACAACGTGGTCTTAAACTATCGACGATAAACCATAGATTGAGCTATCGAATAGACAAGGCACAGGCTGATTAAAGTCGATACTGGAGCTGTTTAATCTACCAAAGCTGACTTCAACATTCCGCCCACCAAAAACGGATGTTTTTAATCCGCCAGGTGGGTAGAGGGCGAAGAACTAGAGAGCACCGGAGACCGAGGGTGCCGAAGAAGAAATGGTCGGGGTACGAAGAAAGCAGAAAAGAGCAGATGAAGTGAATAGCTCCATTAGCTGTGCTGAAGACAATAGACTACCGCCCACCCTGGATAACCACTGGGTGACGGTGAACGGGGTTGACTGGAAGAATCGAGGTGCTGAAGATGTAGCGAAGAAATCTATGGCGTTGAAGATACTTAAAGAAACGAGGTTGGACAAAATTGCTGAAGAGGCGAAGAAGTCGAGTGAGATTAAGAACTCGAGGAAACGCGGTTGTACCACACAGGTGCTGAAGAAGCGGTAAAGAGATTAAGGTTGTAGCGGAAAGCCTACAAGCTTATGGACAGGTCGCTTTAACTGTCCATGTGAGGTCTTGACGGTGACTACGCGGGTTATCCGGTCGGGTCCAGGGTGAAGACGTACGATCCGACCCATTGGCCAATGAAGAGGGCTCGGATGTTCTCCAGTGATAAATACAAGCTGACCCTCCTGGAGGGGTGAGGCGTCTTTGTTCCATTTACAGCGTTGAATCTGGGAGTGTAGGTATTGGGTAGACCAGGTTTTCCAAAACCGATTGGTCATCTGCTGTAGCATAGTCCATCTGGATTTGAGCGCGGGTTACAACATAGGCAAATTCTACATTTATGGTTATAGATAATTGTGAGGTAGAAAAATATGAAATTATGGAGGATATATTAAAAGAAACCATATAGCAAAATTATATTGATTTACAAGATACATGTTCTGCTCGTACTAACATTGATTTCTTATCATACATAAGGAATACCTACCTACCTTCTTCACTCTATCTCATGTCTCTATCTCACGTTTTTTGCTTTCTAGTCACTGTCATGGATAATCTTGCAGAGTTGAATACAGAATTAAAAGTGCTTTTTTTGTAAATTATAAAATACTGTTTCTTCCACCCCAAAAACAATCTGTAGACTGTTTTTTTCTTGTAATATTAACTAAATTATTTTCTTATCTATTATCAAGTTTGATTGCAATAATGCAATGTGTTTTAATAAATGTGCAAACTAGATTTTCTTTCTATTTCTTTAGTACTTTTACAAGCATCATTGATATGAATTATAAAAGAGAAATGCACTTAAGATAAATATATAGTGTTTTATGCGAATCATTTATATTTGTATATTATTTGAAGTCCTTTACACACACACAAATAGGCCTCTATTCATTGGGCTAGCAAGCATTAATGATTCACCTACTAAATGCTTTAAAATGCAATTACTTTTTTTGTTTCCACTTTTATTTAATACATTTTGTTAATATAAATATAAAAGCCTACTTAAAAATGCAATTAAAATGACACACAATTACATATAATTTAATTAATTTATGAAATATTGTGTCAGTCACTAGTGAGGCTAGTTTCTAAAGTTAAATCATGGATATTTTCTAAACTATTTATTAAAATTTTATGAAATTTAGTATAATTTTAGTTGATTTTACACAAAATTTGATATTGTATAATTTATTAAATAGAAGTTAAAATAAAAAAAGGGAAATTGAGTTTCAAAGAATCCTTAGGTGAGTTTTACTCAGGCATGCAAGCTGGAGACAATAGAGATCCTAATCCCCTATGTCTGTTTGAGGAAGTGCCTTTGTGTGTGTAAAGACCAATCATCTTCAATTATTGCCTATGGGCGTTATAATAAAAGGACACGAAGGATTTAATTGTTGTAGACAGAATTAAGGTAAGGTCACTAAACTTCTGTTCTAGCAAATTCAGAAGATAAATGCTCCAGCTGTGCAGGATTGCATACTAGAAGTAGAGCTAATCTTTATTGGGGTCAGAGGGAGTCATGTACTGTATCTGATACAGGAGGGTGGATGCATACAAGGTCCTTCAAACTTTGAATATAAAAAAAATATTTTTGATAAAAGAATATCAATTATGATTTTAAGATAAAAACAAGTATCTCTTGATAAGACAATATGACCTATCTATGTATGATAAAAAAATTGCATACAAAATAATTTTAAACTTTAATAAAACTGTTGTGAATTTGTGATAACAATATTAGCAGGAGTATTCCTTACTGATTGTTTAAAATATCTCCTGATATTCAAAAGATCTATAAAAATTAGCCTATCTTGATCATCATTTCTTCTAGGGCATTAAATATCCAAAATATTCCAGTTTTTCAATTTTATGAAAAACAATATGAAAGTTCCATATGAGTACCTTTCTTTCTCAGAGGAAATATATTCTTTGGAAATGACACTTCTACAATTTTATTATGTAGATGATGCCCCTCATGTACTTACTGTAGGATTTAGCAAAAACTTAAAATATAATAAAAACGTCATTTTATTTCTAATTATAGTTTATGTTGATAGTTTTTTTTTCAGATTCCAAATAAAATTTTAACAAGATTAATATTTTTCCAGGTAACCAAGAAGATGCGCCATTTGGAGTTCAGTATATTCTAGATTCTGTAATTTCTGAGCTATTAAGAAATAAGAACAGAAGGTGAGCATTTTTTTTGTAAATATAATTCTCTAGCATGAATTCATATTATTTGGATATCATATTCATATATGTTGATTCCATCTTCACGTGAACTCCTAGTTATCACTAAACACTTTTAAATGTTTATAAACTTGCCTATAGTAGCACTTACTTTGTTTGTTGAGGACGGCCGTTTCGGGAGATGTGTCCCATTGTCAACTCAGACCATAACTGATCTCAAGGTTTACATAGGTTAGGGTGTTAGGGTGGGGGTGGGATATTAGGGTGGTGTGGGTGTATTAGGAGTTATGATGTCAAAAAGTGCATGTGAGTTGTAATGTAATTGTGTATTGAGTATGTGTGTTGGGTGTAGTTTGAAGTGTCTGTATATTTCGTATTGTTCGGTTGTGTAGCGTTGGTTATTACTGTGTTGTTGATGAAGAATTTGTAGGTTAGATGTTATGTCTATTTAGTCATGGTTTGTGGAGAGGAGATGATGGACGAAGTTTGATTGATAGTTATTGTTTGTTAGTGCTTTTATATGTTCTTGGTAACGTGTGTAGAAAAACCTCCCTGTCTGGCCTGTGTAAAACCTGGGGCACGAACTGCAAGTTAGTTTGTAAACTCCAGTGGTGTTGTAAATGTCGTCGATTTTGTTGTTGGGTTTAAATTGTTTATTGAGTGTGTGGAGTAAACTATTTTGTAGTTGTATTTTCGAAGTGTGTTGGTTAGATTGTGGAATTTGGATGATCTGTATGGTATTGATAGGTATTTTATAGGATTGTCCTGTTGTATGTTTTTATTTGGGTTATTAGGTTTATTTTTTAAGCGGTTGTATAATTTGTCAATCATTGTTGGGTTGTATCCGTTAGTCTGTGCTATATGTTTTATGCTGTTTAACTCCTGGTAGTGTTCTTCTTTGTCTAACGGTGTTTTAAGCAGGCGATATACCATTGTGTTGTAAGCAGCTAGTTTATGTTGGTGTGGGTGGTTTGAGGAGCTGTGAATGGTCGTATTGGTAATACTGGGTTTTCGGTATATGTTGAATTTATGTGTTTGTTTGTCTGTTTGTTTAATTGTAAAGTCTAGGAAGTTGAGAGAGTTTTGTTGTTCTGTTTCGATAGTGTATGTTAGTTTTGGGTGTATGGAATTAAGGTGTTTTAGAAATATGTGTTAGTAGAACAGTCGACAGTTCAGCACAAACTACCCCTAAGTATGTTGTGTGTTAGGGGTAAGTATAGGGGTAGTTGAGGTTGATGCAGTGGGTTGGTATGGGGTTGTTCGTAACCTTTGGAGGGGTTGGTTTTGGGATAGAGGGTAGTTTTTAGAAAAAATATAATCTTAACCTAACCCTTCCCCTATGTGTGTTGTGTGTTAGGGGTGGTTGTGAGGTAAGTTTGGGGGTTGCCCCGGGGGTGGGTTTGGGGTTGGGGGTAGTTTTTGGAAAAACGTGTGTTGTGTGTATGGGTTGTGTTTAGAGTATATGTTTGTTAGATGTGGGGGTGGGTTCACCCTGAGGGTTGTTTTTATTAATATATGAACTTGCCAAAAAATGATCGGTTAGATCAAATGACCAACGTTTCAGCCAAACAACATTGAAACACTGTCTTACGCTAAGTTTAGACCAACTTGCACGCATTTCAATCGACCAACAATTACGTTGAATTCAAATAAACAACAGTCTGTGCGGGATTCGATCTATCACATTGCAGGGGCTCGGTAGGCTTACGCCTGACGTACGCCTCGCATACGGTTGCAGTAAGGTGCGGATACCCCATGGTCTAAACTGTGTCATCATCCGATGATAATATAGTACCTGAAAAACACCTCTCATATATGCATAACCTATCAAGATGTCTACCATAAATATCTCTGTATTTGTGTAAACACTGACATATACGTGATGGACATCAGACGATCCATTGCGGCTGAGTTGCATAAGCCCGCAAGACGAAATTTCAAAACACGCAGAGTGCATTTAAGAGGTATAGACGATTTATAACAAGCCGATTTGGTGGAGATGATTTTACACGCTAAAGACAATAGCGGCTACAAGTACATACTGACCATGATAAACTGTTTTGACTAAATTCGCATATTCGCTCCCGTTAAAATAAAAATCAGGGTCTGAAGTGGCTGCCGCGCTGGAACCTATTTTAAAAATACACCCTATGAAAAACTTTCAAACCGATCAAGGTAAAGAGTGGTTAACCACTCATGTAGGTAAATTGAAAAAATACAAAATCAATCACTACATTACCTATTCCGATAAGAAGGCCTCGATAGTGGAACGCCTGAATCGTACATTAGAGGGGCGAATGTGACCTGAATTTACTGCGCTAGGAACATATCATTGATTGAATCTATTGGAAAAAATTGTCAACGCCTATAATAATACAGTTCACCGTACTATTGGCATGAAACCGAGTCACGTGACTAGAAAACACGAGCAGATGTTGTTGGAAAAGACACGAGAGGGAGCCGAGAGTAAGCCTAAAGCGCCTAGACGATAAAGTCCGAATCTCGAAATACAAGAAAAACCTTTACTAACGGCTACCTGCCTAGTTGAACAAATGAGTTGTTTTCTATTTATGCCGTCTTACCGACAGATCCTGTCACGTACATCTTACAAGACGGTAAAGGCGAGATATTAAAAGGCAAATTTTACACCGAAGAACTGAGGAAATCAAAAGTAGGTTCGATTTACCTCGTGGAAAAAGTACTGCGCACAAAAGGTAATAGAGTCTTTGTGAAATGGTTGTGTTTCGATAGAAACCACAACTCGTGGGTAGATAAAGATAAACTTATACTGTGACCGCATAAGGCCAACCTCGTCCCTGGGGTATAAGACCACATGACGTCATTGGAAAAGTCGTATGCGGGGCAATTGCTTGCACTAGAATATATGTCTCGAAAAATAAATATTATGTTCTTCGCACAATTGACTCATTCTAGTTACGTCTTACGAGATGCGCGTAGTGATTGCTCCATATACCATGCAACTACATAATTTCGACGCACATGCAGGTGAAAAGGAGAAACAAAGTCGTTCCCTATTGCCCAACACTATTAGAGCAATCGTATGTGGTCCATCAAATTGTGGCAAAACAAATGTAATATTCAATCTTTTGTTTAAAAGAGAGGAAACTCTATAGAGTACTATGATAGTTTCGGGAATCTGCGACCGCCAATTGAGCTAAGTAGGTATTTTGGTGAAAACGCCAACGTAAAATATAACTACAAGAGACATCAAAAAGACAACTCAATCGTTTGCAGTCATTTGTGTCTAAAGTTTCTCACGTCATGAGTATAGTGCTAACAGATCGTACACCTGTTTTATCATGTGACTTTTTTCCACCAATTGATGTTTAAAAAGGCGAGTGATAAATAGCTTTTATCGATCTGGCAACATACAATTCGATACCGAACATCGTTGAGGATGTAAACAATCGTTTTCATTACGGTAATGATAATGATATTCACACGATCTCATTACCGACCGGATCGTACGAAATATCCGATATTGAGAGGTATATTGAATCGAAACTAGTTGCCGATACTGTTTTATTATTGCCACCTAATAATAACACACTCAACATGGAGATAAAATGTTCGCACGCGATCTTTTTCGACAAGGCCACGTCTATAGGTCAGCTGATGGGGTTCAGTAAGAAGAAATTAGAGGCAAATCAAAAACACTCTTCTGATCGGCCGGTAGATATCATCAGGGTTAACGTGATTCGCGTGGATTGCTATATAGTCGTCGGGTCGTTTCAAAACGGCATAGAATGCCATACTTTGCACGAATTTTATCCGCAGGTACCGCCCGGTTATAAAATTGTAGAAGTCCTACAGAGCGTAATATATTTACTAACGTAAGCGTCATTCATAATATCACTGTAAGTCTAAGAGATCAGAACGGTGATACTATCGATTTTCGTGGAGACGTCATTTCCGTACGATTACATTTACGTAGACGCCAAGATGGGTCTAATATTTAACGAACGCTCCTATAAGAAGGGTGGCAGTTTACGTCCGACGACAACACAGTTAACACTGCGAAACGTTAGGTTCCTCAGATATTTGGGGTTTAAAGTGAACAATGGAGAACCTTTTGGCAATCGACTCCAGCGCCGAGTACGACAACAAATTCAACGGACTGGAGTACCATACTCATCGACCGTACGTTTGGTAATAACGATGAAATTCGTATCCCCATTCATCAACAAGATGTCAATACGATTCCTTTTCAGAGCACGCTGCATATAAGAGGTACGTTAAAGGCTACAAAAAACGGAGGAGCAACCGCTGATGTGTCTTTGGTAAATAACGCTATAGCTTTTCTTTTCGACGATATCAGGTACGAAATCGGAGGCAACGAAATAGACAGAACCAGGAATTTCGGTATAACGACCGCCATTAAGAACTTGCTTTCGTTGCGTGAACACGAGAAAAATAAACTCGGAAATTGTGGTTGGCTATGAGTGGGTAAAACAAATAACGATTGCAAAGAGTTCAACGTGGTTATACCGTTGCGTGTGCTGATGGGGGTTTTTCGAGGATTGCAATAGAATTGTAGTCAATGTGAAACAGGAACTTGTCCTTTTGTGTTCATCCTCAAATTTTAACGCAATAGTTAGCACGGATGCGACAGATATTGATCTGAAAATAAATACTTTCTATTGGCGAGTTCCACACGTCTTCGTAGCCAATCCGATAAAATTGAAACTTTTGAAAATGATTGAACGCGATGTCACCGTTCACGTGCCACACCGGAAATGGAAACTAATAGAATATCCTGGTTTACCGGCCACGAAGCAACTCAATTGGATTGTAAAGACCGCTTCGCAACTGGAAAAACTTCGTTACGTAATTTTCGCTTTGCAAACCGATCGCAAAAACAAGATTAAAGCTAATGCTTCAGAGTTTGACAGTTGCGATGTAAAACAACTGTTTGACAGAACGGATGTAAAATTGTATCTCAACTCTCAGTACTTTCCCTACAATAATATTTTCGGCGACACCTACATTTTGTATGACATGTACGTTAGATTTCAACAGTCCTATTATTCACGTGAACCATCACTGTGTCTAGACCTGTCTACCTTTAAAGGGAAAGCACCGATTTTTGTAATAAATTGTTCGAAACAAAACGATACGATAAAATCAGGGCCTGTAGATGTGAGACTTGAAATTGGGGCGTCTGACAATATACCGCCTAATACTTCCGGTTACTGCTTGATTATTCACGATTCGCATATTGCCTATAACCTGCTATCTGGTGTTGTTAAAAAGATTACGTAATCTGTGACGACGCGATAAATTACCCGATTTGTGTGTATTTAGTCTCAGTTGTGGCTTGTTCTCTCGCCCGAGGCAGACAGGTTGAAACATGCAAGCAGTGGTTGAGCTTCATGCTTTCATCGACAACGCGGGTAAATACGTTATAGGAACTGGCTGTGGTTACAATTTTTAAACCGCCTTACAGATTTCAAAATTTAAACGAGTCAGCGCAAAAGTCTGCTCGTTGGTTACAGTCACGCTATCACCGTATCGGCTGGTACGAAGGTAACATACCTTTTGACGAAGACACAATGCGAAAGATGATTGCACCGTTTTCCACCATATTCACAAAGGGTTTGGAGAAGGCTAGATTTCTAAGGCAGTTTCACACTGATGTACGTGAATTGCCCAAAGAGAAGCAAGACTTCTCTTGTAAATACTATAAATGTATATTACCTCAGCATAATAATAATAATAATGCTGTAGATTGTAGATGCGCACTGCACAGTGCTAAATATTACTACGATCTGCTCCTAGCGTAGTGTCACTGGCGATAAGTTAATTCTTGTGTGTCTGGGTCACTGGCGTGGAGTTAATTCTTTCGTAAACCTGTGTGTGTCTAGTGTCTGGGTCACTGGCGTGGAGTTAATTCTTCCGTAAACCTAAGTGTGTCTGGGTCACTGGCGTGGAGTTAATTCTTCCATAAGCCTGTGTGTGTCTGGGTCACTGGCGTGAAGTTAATTCTTCCGTAAACCTGTGTGTGTGTAATCACGTGTGGAGCAGATGATAAAATTTTTAAAAAATTTTAAAATAGAAAATAAAGAAAAAACTAAAAAATTCAAAAATATTTATCAGGAGACTACATTTTGTCTTGGAGTCACTTGGGACTCCCCAAGGGGTAAGCCTTCTGCTTGCCCCGGCTTGTAATGCGAGCATTGAATCGGCTTCACTGATTCAGTTGGCGGTCCTAACCTGTGAAAACTGCAGAAGGCAAGCGTAGCGACAGCTTAAAAGGCCAATGTGTTAAACTTTAACACAGACCAAGGGCAGGCAGTTGATTGACATCGGATGGCCTGATGACCAAAATCGTACAGTAAGTGTAATAATCAATAAATTGTATTATTATTATTATTATTGTATATCAGTTTTTTGTTGCTATATTGTTTCGATCTTGTTTTTTAGCGACATTCGAGCTGGCTCAGACCGCAATGGCATTGGTCAGTGGATAGCAGTCTCTACATAGCTATTTTGGTATGCGTTGGTAACTATCTATATATTGTCTAGGGCCTGAGGCTCAGATCATAATGGCATTGGCCAGGGCCTTCACCAGCCATAGTCACCATAACCCGTTTACCTACTATTATCTAGAAGTTTTAGTTCAGGTGGTCATATGACCATAGCCGCTATTATCTAGCAGTTTTATTTCAGGTATTCATATGACTATACCCAACCATTAGCCAAGACATGCATTGATTATTATGTGTTACCTTGTAGTAGGGCTACTCATCGGATACTATGTGTTAACCACTAGCCAAACTATGCTTTGGGTATTTTGTGTTAACTATTAGCCTAGCTATGCATCGGATACAATGTGTTAGCTCACAGTCAAGCTATGCATCGTATACAATGTGTTAACCATTAGCAAGGCCATGCACTGGATATTATGTGTTAGGCTATAGTCAAACTACTTATTGGATACTATGTGTTACCTTATATCATGCTACTCATCAGATACTATGTGTTAAACCATAGTCAAGCTATGCATTGGATATTATGAGTTAACTTGTAGTCAAGCTACTCATCGGATACCATGTGTTAACCATTAGCCTAGCTATGCATCAGATACTATGTGTTAACCATTAGCCAAGCTATGCATTTGATATTATGTGTTAGTTTGTAATCAACCTACTTATCGGATACTATGTGTTAACCCATAGTCAAACTATGCGTCGCATACTATGTGTTAACCATTAGCGAGGCTATGCATTGGATATTATGTGTTAAGCCATAGTCAAGCTACTCATCGGATACTATGTGGTAACCCTTAGTCAAGCGATGCTTTGGATACTATGTGTTAACCATTAGCCTAGCTATGCATCAGATACTATGTGTTAACCATTAGCCAAGCTATGCTTTGGATACTATGTGTTAACCATTAGCCTAGCTATGCATCAAATACTATATGTTAACCATTAGCCAAACTATGCATTGGATATAATGTGTTATATTATAATTTGTTGGGAATCAGGAATGTCGGCTTAGCATAGTATATAAGCCTATGTAGTTTAACATGAATGTTGGCTTAACACAGTATGAATATAGGTTAACATGCATGTTGGCTTAACACAGTATGTATATAGGTCGCGTGACTTTTTAATTATATTGTAATATTTGTTGACCGTCACCTGGACGTGATAGGTTGTGCATTGGTAGCTGCCTTTACGTAACTATTGTGGTATGCATTGGTATCTATACCATATAGTACTTCCAATATGAACTATACGGTTGCCTGCCTGAGGCTCTACCTGATAGAACATACCTAGAGGAGATGAGTTGAGATTGTGTGTGTGTGTGTGTGTGTGTGTAAAGCTCAAATCCTAACGATGAGGGCTTTGCAAACACTCAAAACTATAATACTCCTTATATTTTAGGGTCAATGTTTTTTAGACATGTATTATCATTTCTACCTGTAATTTAGAGGTGTTCTTCAGGTACTATATTATCATCGGATGATGACACAGTTTAGACCATGGGGTATCCGCGCCTTACTGCTACCGCATGCGAGGCGTACGTCAGGCGTAAGCCTACCGACCCCCGGCAATGTGCGATTCCCGCACAGACTGTTGTTTATTTGAATTCAACGTAATTGTTGGTCGATTTAAATGCGTGCAAGTTGGTCGGTTAAACTTAGCGTAAGACAGTGTTTCAATGTTGTTTAGCTGAAACGTTGGTCATTTGATCTAACCGATCATGTTTTGGCAAATTCATATTTTATTAAAAACAACCCCCAGGGTGAACCCACCCCCACATCTAACAAACATATAATCTAAACACAACCCATACACACAACACACATTTTTCCAAAAACTACCCCCAACCCCAAACCCACCCCCGGGGCAACCTCCAAACTTACCTCACAACCACCCCTAACACACAACACACATAGGGGAAGGGTTAGGTACAACCACAACTACCCCTATACTCACCCCTAACACACAACACACTTAGGGGTAGTTTGTGCTAAACTGTCGACTGTTCTACTTGTGTGCTCTGCGTGTGTTACCTTTATATAATCTTATGATGTCGTCGATGTATCTGTACCAGTAAATTATGTTATATGAGTATTTATTGTTGTGTAAAATGTGGTTTTGTTCAATATGTTGTATGAATATTTCTGCTTAGATGCTAGCTATAGGGGAGCCAAAGGTAGGCCATCTTTTGGTTGTAGAATGTGTTATTGTAGGTGAAGTAATTTTGAGATGTGATTAATTTTGTGAGGTAGATGATTTCGTCAATGTGTGTATGGGGTGTATTTGTGTCTATAAGCATGTTTTTGAGGATGTTGATGGTTTCTGGAATGGGGATGTTTGTATATAGATTTGATATATCAAAAGAGACTAAAGTGGAATTGTGTGGAATATTTACGTTTTTTATTTTGTCTATTAGATTTAGGCTATTTTTTATGCTACAATGATTATTAAATTTTATATGGTTTCAGATCGTTTTGTCGAGGAATTTGCCTAGAAGATGATGAGAAGGAGCGCTTGTGTGGTTGATTAGTAGATGTATTGGGATGTCTGTTTTGTGAAGTTTGGGCATGGCGTTTAGTTTAGGGGCTATTGGTTTTATTTGTTTTAGGTGCTTTTTAGTGTAGTGTGGGATTATAAGTTTTGTTTTGTTGATTGCTTCTTTGATTTGAGCGTTGTATTTTGTTGTTGGGTCTGATTTTAGTGAAATGATGTTGTTATTTTGGATGAAGTTGTGTACTTTTTTGTTGAGGTCTTTATTGTTAATAATTATCATTATGTTGCTCTTATCAGCTTTGGTATTGGTTAAATTTTGTTTTTTTATTTTGTTTTTGATGGATTTGCTACTTTTAATTCTTGGGTGTTTGTTTTGGGGGGTTTAATTTGGGTTATTTTGTGTTTTATTTGGTGTCTGATTGCATCTTGTTGTTCTAATGGTGTGATATGTTGGATTGTATTTTCAAGATCTAATATTAAAGTTTTGGTGAAATTTTGTTGGCTGTATTTGGGTGTGATGCTATGTTTTAAGCCTTTGTTTAATAGGTTTAATTCATTAACTGAAAATGTTGTAATGGTGAGGTTAATAGTTCTGGGGTGAAAAATGTGTGTTGTATTTATAACCTGTGTTAAGTGTTGGGCGTTTTTGAGGTTATGTATTTTTTTGTTATGTACTAATTACTTTATTTTTTGTGTCTATAATTAGTGTGTTGGTGAAATTTACTACTTCTTGCAGTTCGATGTAGTGTAGTACAACTACAAAATAGCTTACTCCACACACAACACTCTCAATAAACATACAACTCACACGCACTTTTTGACATCATAACTCCTAATACGCACAAAATACACCCACACCACCATAATATCCCACCCCACCCTAACCTACGTAAACCTTGAGATCAGTTATGGTCTGAGTTGACAATGGGACACATCTCCCGAAACGGCCGTCTTCAACAAATATAAGTAAGTGCTCCTATATGCAAGTTTATAAATATTTACAAGTGTTTAGTGAAAACTAGTAGCTTATGTGAAGATGGAATCAATAAATATAAAGATTGTGTTTATTTATATGTTTTGCATACTAGTAAAAGGCTTGACACAAACTGGATCTGTTTTTATCTCGTTCAATATAAACTCAATATATAACTCTGCCAGTTACCCACATACCACTTTATAATAAATGTTGTTATTCTGTGTTTAGTTTATGTTGAATGAGATATAATATAAAACTCAAACAGTACATCTGGTGTGAAATATGAGTAAGGAATGGTTTTAATATAATAGTAGTAATTTATAAATTAATGAAATAATAACAAAAACAGCAAAATAATGTTTTAAATTATCTGTTTATAAAATTTTTTTTAAAACCTCATAGTTTTTTTAAAATTTGAATAAAATTACCTGCCATATTTAGCTGAAGTTATACTGAAGTTATTAGCAGATGCTAATATTACTTTACACCAATAGCTGATTATATAAAACTTCAAGTTATCAGCTAATAATTTCACAAATTAATTGCAATTTTTTAACATCAATTATTTTTTCTCTTGAATTTCCTAGTCCATTACATTCGGTGAGTCTTACCTAACATTGTTAAAGTGATTAATCAATTATTTGTTAATAATTGAAATACCTTTTTATTACAACCTAATTACTGTACTTGACAAAAAACATTAATAAAAACCAAAATTATCCAGATTAATAAATTTTAATAAATACACTCTTTAAGTGCAATACATTTAATTCTTGAATTATTTAATTGTGATAAATTATTTATGTTACATTAACTATGTAACACTATAAT
Organism: Prosapia bicincta; assembly: GCA_036971475.1. NCBI lineage: Eukaryota > Metazoa > Arthropoda > Insecta > Hemiptera > Cercopidae > Prosapia > Prosapia bicincta. The sequence continues at coordinate 123,473,775 of JBAIZL010000004.1, read as the reverse complement.
TATTTTAACACTATGTACTATTTATTATTTTAACTATGGAATCAAAATTATTAAATTAATTTAACCACTTTAAGTGATATTTTTTTAAAATGGAATTCATGGCTCTTTATACCGAGTTATCCTCTTCCAGGAAGATTCCAGTTTTAAGTTACTTTCTTCATTTTATTACACATGATTTATTATTTAAATTCCCTACTCTAATTTTTGAGTAGAGGGTAAATTTTACTATAATGGAATTTGTAATAAGTTCATACAAATCATTATGTTTTACTTTTATAAAGTTCATATTAAGTTATTTATCATATGTGCAGGTACAACATCATGCATAGACATATACATATAAGTAGTTTTAGACAGGTAACAGCCCAGGCCTACCTAACTTTTTAATATTTATTTGTTAAAATTCTTTTTAATTGTAAAATTTAATAGTGTAACATTTTCATGTGCATTCGTTACAGTAACTAAGGATTACTTGAAATTCAAAACAAAAATAATGACTTGAAATCTAACTAAAAAGTGCTGTGTGGTTTAGGTTAACCAATGTTTAGTGATTCTAAAAGTAGTATTGATATGTTGGAAGATTTAACCAGTTCCCCAGCATTTAAAAAGTTACAACATATTATAACATTTTTACATTAGTTTATGACTATCCGAACTAAATTTAAACGTTTTTGATCGCTCCTTGGCCATTTTCCTCAGTGTCTTCTGCTTTGAGTTGTTATGTTAAGCGATGATGGTTTTAAAGGCAGGTTTTTTATAGTATCAAAGAGTATATATGATTTGTATTGGGTTTGTTCATTTAATATGTTTGCATTTTGTGTGTTTGTAAATTTCATATTATTTTAGTGTGTTGAGATGTGGTCCTTTTTTGTTGATGTGTAAGATTTCTAGGTTTTGGTAAATGTCTGTGTATTTATGTTCTGTTTCTTTTATGTGATTGTAGAATGCTGAGTTGATGTTCCGTTTATGTTCCTCGACTGTTTGTTTGAAGCTGCAACCTGTTGGCCCAATGTAGAATTTGTTGCGTTCTGTGCAGTTTAATTTGTATACGCCTGGTGCTTGTAGTTTATCGTTGTTGTTCATGTTGAGTTATATTTTGTATTGCAAATTGTTATTGTTTTGTATGCTATTTTGTATCCAGTTTTTTTAAATTTGCGGACTATTTTATTTGATGTTCTGTTTAGGTATGGTATTGTGATGTATTTGTTTTCCCTTCCTATAGTATTAATTTTAGTGTTTTTTTTATATTGTACCATGATTTGTCTATTATTGTGGTGCTGTGTCCATTTGTGTATGCTAAATATTTAACGGTTTCTAGTTCCCTATTTTTATTTTCTGTGGTCGTTAGAACTTCTTTACGTCTATGGATCTGAAGGCAGCATGTTTTTGTTGGATAGGGAGGTTTGAGGTGTTGTGGATAAGTGTGTCTGACGTTATGGATTTCCTGTAAATATTGAAGCTGTGTTTTTGTGTGTAGCTTTTTGTTATGGTGGTTGGTATAGGAAGTTGGTTGGTTTACATCTCTGAGGTAAACTGGAATTTTGAGTGTGTTTTATTAGTGTAGGTGAGGAGTGTTTCGCTTTGTCGGGTGTCGTCTCTGTATAATGTTATAATATCATCGATGTATCTGTGCCAGTAAATGATTTTGGGTGCGTGTATATTGTTTGCGAGTATCTTGGTGTTTTCTATGTGTTGTAGAAAAATTTTGTTTTTGGAGACTGCTGATAGGACTTTCCATGGGTAGGCAATCTGGGTGTGAGTAGAAATTTGAGTTGTGGGTGAAATAGTTTTGTTTGGTGATCGTATGGAGGATGTTTAGAATTTCGGTTACATGGGTTTTTGGGAGGTTGATCTGCATTAATTGGGTCTTTAGGTTGTTAAGGGTTTTGGATACGGGATGTTGATGTACATATTTGTTATGTCAAGTGATAGTAGTGTTGAATTGTGTGGTATGTTTATGTCTTTTATTTTATCTATGAGGTTTGTTCTGTTTTTTATGTATGTGTCTGTGCTCAAGTTAATAGATTGTTTCATTATTTTGTCCATGTATTTTTGATAGTTAATGTGCAGAGGCATTTTGGTAGTTGATGATGGCTCGGTTGGGGACATTGGGTTTGTGAGTTTTAGGGAGAGCACAAAGTGTAGGTGCTTTAGGGTGGGTTTGTTTTAGGTGGTATTTTTTGTTTTACCATAAAATACAACACAACACTAACAACAAAGATAAATTACAAGCACCAGGGATAAACAAATTAAACTGCACAAAATGTAACAAATTCTACATTGGGCAAACAGGTTGCAGCTTCAAACAAAGAGTCAAGGTACACAAACAGAACACCAACTCAGCATTCTATAATCACATAAAAGAAACAAGACACAAATACACAGACATTTACCAACTCCTAGGAATCTTACACATACAGACCATAACTCAACACACTAGAACAATATGAAATTTACAGACATACAAAAACACAAAATGCAAACATATTAAACAAATAAACCCAATACAAATCGCACATACTCTTTGATACTTTCGAAAACCCGCCTTTAAAACCATCACCACTTAACATAACAACAACTACAAGCAGAAGACATTGATGAAGATCGCCACTAAGCAATCGAAAACGTTCTGTCTCAGTAAGTTTTTAAAAATGTGCAAAATTTAGTTCGGATAGTCATAAAGGTGATTAACTAAGTTTCACCGAACGTAATAAACTACAAAATTCAAGATATTATAACAATATAATATTTTGACAATTATAACAGATTTTATTGAAAATACCCGTCTCTACAGCAACTGCTAGAAGAAGGCTCCTCACAATGAGAAGAATAAAATCTAAGTTCAAGGTTACAAAGAATAAAGAGACTGAATGGTTTGGGATTATTATCCATTGAAAAGGAAGCAGATTATGTAGTGGAAAGCTAGCAGGATTAGGTGTATTTAAAAATTCTTGTGAATAGCGAACAGAGTCTTTTGTACTCAAAACAGCATCAATACCTCTTAAGTTCACATCTTATGCTATATAAAATAATATTGTTAGTTTCAGATGCAGATAAGTTTAGTATCGGCCTTTGCGAGAAGCTATGTGTATTACATATCACCGGCCACAGAATGTCATTCCTATATGATGTAGTCCATACAATGCCATGGCAATGTAGTCCCATGTTTTTTTGTGCAATGTATTTAAAACAACTGTACCTTATACAGCCTATGACATTTCACTTATAATAAAGAATGTTCATTTAAAATTTCAAAATAATCGGACACGTAGTTTCTGAGATTTTTTGAATAAAACAAACACTGTCTCTTAATATAATAGTAAAATTAATATTATTATTTTTGACAACACAGATTTGTCTATGTGGAGAGTTCATTTCTATGGCGATGGTGGGGAGAGCAAGATTCAGAAAACCAAGATCTTGTCAAAATGCTTGTAAAAGAAGGGCGCTTGCAGCTTCTTAATGGAGGATGGTGTATGAGTGATGAAGCCACACCTCATTACTCAGCCTTGATAGATCAAATGACTCTTGGACTTAAGTAAGAATTTAATCAGTGAACTTAAAGTGTGTGAATAGGTATAGCAAAGTCGTTTTATACATTACAGAGAAAATCTTACGTAATATTTAATGAAATATAATAATCCTTTCAGTTTATTACTTCAAATATTTTTTCCATCTTCATCTTGAATTACTAATTTATGTTTATACACTTTAACATATATTAATACATAAACACTTGCCATTAGTAGTTCTTATTTTTCAGTCTGAGTTGATAATGGAACACTGTACTGAAACAGCCAATCATAAAAAGGTACTATTACAGTCAATTGTTTGTATATATATAAAATATGTATGTATATATTTGTTTATGTTTCTTTCTAATAATATCAAAAAATAAAACAAAATTTTTACTGCTATCAAATTATAATTAAAGGCAGTAATAATTATAGGTTATATTTATTATAAGGCAAATTATAATAATAATTATTTATAAAGGGTGATCAAAAAAGAGCACCGGTTTTGATATATCAAATTAAGAGATTTATTTTTATGAAAATCTAGAATTAAATATTTCAACATGTTCATCTAACCTTTTGATTTCATGTATAAAAAATTGTTATGCATGTGCTCTCCTCTACTGCGCTAGCATGCAACAAATATATCCATTAAATTCACTATGATTGCGCAAGTTTCCACTTCCATTTTGCCTATAGTTCATCAAATTTCCTCCTTCAAGTCATTGATGTTTCGTGGCTTATTGACTTACAGCAGTGACTTCAGATGAAAGACACACGACCTTGGTGGTCATTGATGGTCGGAATTATGAGAAATGACACGATCTGGGAACCGTTTACGGAGTAACACAATTGGTTCACAGGCTAGTGACAGGTGGGACCATTGTGCTGAAACCACCACTCGTTAGTGTCCATTCCATATAAATGAGGCTTTTAAAAATTCCTTAATCATCGTATGATATCGGTCTCCATTTACTATGATCGCTTGTCCTCCCTGATTTTCAAAAAAATAAGGCACGATGACGCAGCCTGATCAAAAGCCATACCAAACTGTCACTGACTTTGGATATATTTCTCTTTCTTTAATCATGAGGTTTCTTGAACCCAATATTGTTTTAATTAAATAATAAAAATATATACAACTCACAAATATACAATTTTTTATTTCAAACGCGTTTCGACGACTACTTTGTCGTCATCTTCAGTGAAAATACACAAATGAAATTAACTAAAAAATATGTATATATTAAACATAACCTATAAAGTTTTAGCAAAGGTAAAAACAAAAACTTTTGTTTTTACCTTTGCTAAAACTTTATAGGTTATGTTTAATATATACATATTTTTTAGTTAATTTCATTTGTGTATTTTCACTGAAGATGACGACAAAGTAGTCGTCGAAACGCGTTTGAAATAAAAAATTGTATATTTGTGAGTTGTATATATTTTTATTATTTAATTATAACTTTCACTCACAAGCCAGCTCGAATATTATTTATTACCAATATTGTTTGTTAACAAATCCATTTAAAGAGAAATGCGTTTCATCGCAGAAGATGATTTTGTTTGCAAAAATGTCATCCTCCTGCCATGTTCTCAATACCAAGTTAACAAACTGATGTCTCTTCTGGAGATCTGCCACTTTCAAATATTGTGACAGCTGAATTTTATAGGGGTGATAATGTAGATTGTACAAAAAAATTCACCATACAGAAGAACATCTTAAACCCAATTGTTAAAAATTGTAACATATTGATTTCGATGGGCTAACAACCACATTATAACTAACGGATGCAATGCTCTGTTCAGTTCAGCCAGAACATCGTCGTCTAAGACTTTTAAGATCGACTGTTGGACCCGTCTCAAAGGCCTTTTTAATAGGTTTGTGAACTGTTGGTTCATACGGTACTTCATTAAGTCCTAGAGTATCCTGAAGTTGACTGACAGTACCCATAACTCTCTCCACTTCGATAAAACATTTTAATGATTACCACTCGCTGCTCACAAATAAATTTCTCCATGGATGGACACAGAATGCAAGAACGAAAGAAATTGCTATGCAGTGTTTAAGTGTAAACTTGTAGCTGAAGTTGAAAATATCCCCAAATCGATTTAAATATATGTTGAGGAAGTCATTAATTTATTAAGTTTAATAATAAAAGTTTAACCAAGGACAACAAAATTTATGAATGTATAAGTTATTTATACTTGAAATATGTTATTTAATGATATTGTAAGTACCTATTCTTTATTTTACAGTATAGTAATATTGACACTTCAAACTTTTCCTATTTTTTATATTTCAATTATTTTTGTCAGTAATATGGGATAAGTAATCATTTAAAACCTTTCCGTATTTATTAGTTATCTCAGTATCTTAAATTTATTTGCCAAATCCAAGAAGTATGTAGGCCTACCTAAAATTTACTTTTGAATATATGCTATATTGCATAATTGTATAATATTTATTTTTTAATATCAATCTTACAATGAAATCTTGGGATTCTGTTAGCATCCAAAAACACATAAATTATTAACTAATTATTTATCAACTATTTTAATCACCAACTGCACAAGATATATTAGATTTATACAGGTATGTTTGCATTTCATTGTTTACAGATTTTTAAATGAAACATTTGGAGAATGTGGAGTACCTAAGGTTGCCTGGCAAATAGATCCATTTGGTCACTCTGCGGAAGTTGCTTTAGAATTTGCAGAGATGGGCTATGATGGCTTATTTTTTGGTAGAATTGATCATGAGGATTATGAAAAGAGACAGTCAACACGAGAAATGGAAACTATTTGGAGGCCTGACACCAGAACAGGTCTGTTTCAAGGAATTAATGGATGCTTGATATTTGTTTTATAATTAAATCAAGTGAGTCCATTATATTTTGAGAATTTCTTACAAATGTAGAATAGTATTATTAAATGTTTTTTAAACTTACATTTACGGCAGATATTATCCATCTTAAAATAATATCAAATAACAACATTTGCATTATTAAAACCAATACTTAATACAGGCCTGTTCAACCTTTTTATTTATGATTTCACTTCTATCTTATTGTGGTAACTTGGGCACCATATAACATATAGATGATACGTGCAGTTTTGTGTTGTACATCTTGAGGTTTTTTTTATGAATTATTACTTTTAGTATCGGCAGAAAAACCGCTACTTACTTAATTTTCCAGCAGAAACGTTTTACACTAGGTCAGTACATTGTACAATTTTGGGATGAGATTGTTGCTTAGTTGTGTTGTACAGGTGTGAGTCAACTAGTACATTTCTACTCATACCTCAGTATTAGAAGATCATGGATCCTTGTTTCAAGCTGAACTTTAAATTTAATTTCTTTATTGTTAACAATAAATATTACCAGCTAGTTATATTCTATTTATATATTATTGTTGTTTTTTAACTCATTTATTAGATTTCTAAAAAAGTTATTCTTGATAACTATAATTACTGAGCTATAAAAATAACAGACTAAAATAGACGTTTTTAGAAGGAATTTAGACATCCTAATGTTAAAGGTACGGAGTACCTCTACGCTCCTGGTTGTGTTATATCTGAATACACACCTGCTCAATGGTTAATATGTTTGTACTTTGGGTTTTTGTGTGTCTGTGAATTTCATATTGTTCGTGTGTTGAGATGTGTGTACAAATTATTAATTTAAAGAATTCTCTAACAGAAGAAACTAAATGAACTGATTTGGTTTAATTTTATATCATTTGTAATTAATGTAGTCAATAGTGTGAAATTCAACACTTTATTTTCATTTTTAGTGCAATGTAATTAAAAATAGGATATTTATTTCTGTTTACAAAGCTTAGAAATTACAACAATTTGAATTTTAATATTTCAATCCAATGCCTTCATTCAGGTTTAAAATCAATTTAAGGATATCATTTAGCATATCACCAAGATCAAGAGTATTAACATATCTGAAAGGATTACTGATCAACTTTATGCATAGTACAATAAATGAAAATTAAATAAACCTTCTGTTAAAACATTTAAAACAGTTTTAAGTTGTAGGTGTAATAAGAATAATGAAATACACCACCTGTAAATGTTTTCACACAAAAAAAGAGAGTTTGCAATATATAGCTTAATTTTCCTTTAGAAACCCTAAACTGATCTGATCATATCAGAAATTTGAAGGACTGATAGTGAAGTTTTCCCTTTAAGTTCTAAATTGACTCCCATGTCTAGCACCCATGGTGTGTTATCCAGTACGTATTAATATTGCCTGAATAATGATGTAAGGAAAACTTTGATCTAATTAGACGACTAATCAGAAGACTACAGAATCATTATAGATTTTTTCTTTGTGCTAAATTCTATACACAAATATAGGAATTTCATCACAATATGTAGCATCTGATAGATTTCAAAATCATTTAACAGTTGGCGGTGAGTAGGAACATCCGATTTAGTTGATTTAGAATACCATAACAATTGTCATAACATGCTAGAACTTAAGTATATTAGTGCACACTATCTGCTAATAGATAATGGATTGGCAAGAGGAAAATTTTTTAAATATTTTATTCTTAGCAGGAAGAACAAGAAACTTCCATTGTTTTGCATTTAATTAAAAGTGTATCAAGGGTTGTTACAACAGCAAGTTTTGAGAGTAGGAAATTCCTTCTTAAACCAAAGGAATGTATTATAAATATCTTTCTTAAAGTATTTTGAAGTCCTTCTACCTTGGAGTCCATGAAGTGGAAGTAGTTTTAATAATTGTTGATTGTAAAATCAGTAAAAACCATTCTGCTAAAACAAGCAATTTCTCTATATCTGACTCATATGCACTTTAAAAAAACTGAAGGAAAATATATTTATATGGGTGAAAATAACTTTGTAATTAAATTCTTGAATTTTGTAGTCCATTACGTTTGGTGAATCTTATTAATCACTTAAAACAATAGCTTATGACTAACCGAACTTTAAATTTAGTAAATTTGTTAAAACTTACTGAGACAGAAAGTTTTCAATCTCTATGTGCCGATCTTCATCAGTGTCTTCTGCTTGGAGTTATTGGGTCAAGCGGCGACGGTACAGACACACAAAAACACAAAGTACAAACATACTAAATGAACAAACACAATACAAATCACACATACTATTTGATACTATCAAAAACCTACCTTTAAAACTGTCACCGCTTGACCCAATAACTCCAAGCAGAAGACACTGATGAAGATCGGCACATAGCGATCAAAAACGTTCTGTCTCAGTAAGTTTTAACAAATTTACTAAATTTAAAGTTCAGACAGTCATAAACTGTTTAAAGTGATTTGTAATTGAGGTTTCAAATTATAAGAAATATGTTATAATTGTCCGGAACCAGTTTGTTAATAAATACAATTGTATGATTTCATAAAAGGTATTAGCTCTGCTTTGATGTTTTGTATTTGTGACCATCGAATACAACACTGATTTTTGCTTTTCCACTTAATACTTAAATACTGTCCCATCCCTGAAACACGCCTTTCCTTTGGCTAATATGTGAAAGATATTGTAATGAGTTATCATAAAAAACTGTGAAAATGCAACGCTTATTTATATTTGAGTTGCTTTACTTTGTTTTTCATAGATCAGAATATAAAGAAAAATTGGTATTACTTAAGGCTTAATTTTTTGAAAAGTGTACGTGAAATAGACTAGGGATTCCTCTAGTGTGAATTTTGTGTTAAAAAATTTCAATTTTTAATATACTCGTAACGATATAAAATTCATGTGTGTTTCAATAACTTGTATATAAACCAAAATAGTGTAAGCAATGAACAATTTGAACAAAAAGGGATCAGGCACAATGCAAGAGCAAGATATTAAACTGTCTGGGCCGACATCGATGCCTAGTGGGCTTTCGAGAATTCATAGTAATCGCACACATAAATGTTGCCATGGCAGCATATTGATGATGAACAGCAAATAGCCGAATAAAATGAATGCAGTGTACTTGCCCTTTTATACAATGTGTGGCAAAATAGCCTCCCCATTTTTAAACGTAAATAAAAACATTGTTTATCTGAATATAACAAATTAATTTTTTAAAACTTATTTTATGTCATGGAAAGTTTTTTCCTATTTGGTTTCAAAACGGATATCGGACAAGCAGTGACCCTGATTGTCAATATACTGCTGCAAGCAAACTCTGAAGCTGATACAGACTCTTTCCAGAATGGGTTTTTTCACATGTTCCTTGCTTCAGGTCAGACAGATTCCTGGGATGATGTTTGAAAACTTCGGCTTTCAAGTAATCGCACAAAAAAGTCACAGGGAGTAAAGTCTGGACATCATGCTGTTCACACAGTGTCTCCACCTCGAGAAATCACTCAGGCAGGAAACAATTTCCTCAAAATGTTCGTTGTTATTTGGGCAATATGAGCTGAGGCACCGTCCTGCTGAATCCACACATTTCCATGAGCCCGCTCTTGTAACGCAATTTCAAAAATTCCTCAATCATGTTTGCATACCTGTTTGAGTAAACAGTAACAGCAACACCACCCTCTTCAAAAAAATGTGGGTCTATGATTCTAAGTCGTGACAACATACACCATACAGTAACACATTCATTATGAAGAGGCTTTTATGGATTACCAGTGGGTTATTTTCACTCCAATAATGGAAATTTCTTTTATTTACACCACCAGACAGATGAAAATGAGCTTCATTGCTGTTAATAAATGAGGTCTGCTTTTCCAACATAATTTGACACTTTTCTGTACGATTCTGATAATCACATGGTGACAGTTCTTGGACAACAACCACTTTATATGGGTTAAAATGGAAGCCCATGTGTAGGATTCTATGGACACTACAGTCAGACATTTGAAGAGCAGCTGCTTGATTGCAAGTTGATCATTGAGGAAACTGCAAAATTGAGTCTAACTGCATTGATGTTTTTACGTATATGGGCACTATGAGTTTTTCCACCTCATTTTTTTTGCATCAGAACCAGTGTCCCTAGAAGTTTTTCATCTACATTAAACAAACTCTGGTACTGATTCTCCAGGACCAATTTGAAATCTCATTCGGAATCTGGGCCGCACCAACTGACTCATTTATGCGAATAAACTCCTGGATGACAAAAGCTCTCTGTGCATTCATCCACACCATAATTGTAACTGATCCGTATATAACCACTGAATGTCACATAAACTTTCCCCTTTCCTGTGTCGATTGTTGTTATACCCACCACTCTGAGTGTCTCCTATTGCTCACTACAGAGTAATGAAAATTGGGAGGTTACTTTGCCACACAGTATACAAAGCTAAATTTATCCTGCACTGCATTTGACTTTTTACTAACTTTAATAGGATACACATATTAAAACTTGTAAGTTTAAGATATTCTTTGCCAGAATTAAACAAAATTCAAGTGTCAACTAAATCAGTGTAACCCATGTACAAATTGAACAGATAAGGTAACAGACATATTTCAAAATCAAAGAAATAGACCACTCAGACTTAAACTTAAGTAATAAAATAATATAGTAATTGAAATTCTTATAATATATTACATTTTTGTACAAGTAATGTAATATTTATACATAGTTATTGACCATAATTGTGTAGATATACACATTCTTATTTTATTTCTTTAAAATAATATAGTTTCTACATTAGCCAAAATTATGTTAATTCAGAATTATCTTTTAGGAGAAGCTGGAGAACTGTTCTCTGGCCTGCTTTATAACCTATATATGCCTCCCAGTGGATTCTGTTTTGATTTTTATTGCAATGCTGAACCTATCATGGATAATCCTAAGCTGCATGGATACAATGTTAATGAAAGGGTAAGATAAAATTGTGTTTTACTCTTGAATTTTGAGTCCATTACATTCAGTGAAGTTTAATTAATCACTTTAACTTTAGTTTATGACTATTCGAACTTTAAATTTTGTAAATTTGTAAAAACTTACTGAAACAGAACGTTTTCGATTGCTATGTGGCAATCTTCATCAGTGTACTAATTTACTAGTAAGTATTGTGTTTACTATATGTATATATATATATATATATATATATATATATATATACATTATAGTATTTAATATAGAATTATATGTATATATGTAGAATTATATATACATATATATTCTTGATATTTAACGTTGTTTTAACGTCCATTGTTTTTCCGTTGCACTGACTTTATGAAGTTAATATATTACTATTGTAAGTAATTTTATCCACCATTAAGTGCAATAATTTTACCTTTGAGTGATGAGGCGCCTTTCGGTCACTTGACCATTCTCGAATCACTAATATTTTTCTGTTGTAGATGTTCGGTTCGTTCACAACAGCACCATCTTACATAATCGCAAAAATACTAGACAAAATCATAAGATCTAAAATACATATCAACAACACATACAATATAAAAAATGGATACGAATTAATTAATAAAATAAAAACGATAAAAACAAACAGCAACACAAAAATAATAAGTTATGACATAACTAACATGTACCCTAGTATCCCAATATAAGAAACCATAGAAATAATAAAAAACAAACTAATACACAATAACGAAAAAAGAAACATAATAGATAGTATCATTACGCTAACCAAACAAATATGTAACCAAAATTACTTCCAATTTAACAATAAATATTATAAACAAACAACTGGACTCCCCATGGGTTCACCCATATCATCTGTCATGTCAGAAATATATTTACAACACTTTGAACAAATAATAATTAAACCTATAATAAACACACACAATATTTCACTATGGACAAGGTATGTAGACGATATACTTGTAATATACCAACCTACCATTCACAACGAACACATCATAATATTAAACAAACTAAATACATACAACGAAAACATACAATTCACCGTTGAAACAGAAACAAATAGAACAATCAACTTTCTCGACATCACTTTAAATATAAATGATAATAAAATAGAAACTACAGTATACAGGAAACCTACTTCCAACAACACCACAATACACTACAAATCTAACCACCCCTGGACACACAAAATTAACACTTACAGTAACATGATAAATAAAGCAATAAAATACACACAGGATAACAAACAAAAATTAAATGAAGAATTAGATAACATTACAAAAATAGCAATAGAAAATGGATACAACAAACATATTATAAAAAATATATACAATAAATTCACAAAAAAACCTAACCTCAACACAACACTACAACCGGAACACAAAAATAATGAAAATAAAAAAAATCTACCTAAAATATAAATACACCAATAACAAAATAGAAAAAATAACAAATATATACAACAAAGAATACTACACTCCAACATACAAACCAAACAACAAAATAATAAAATATCTTAATAACACAAACCACAAAACAAATTCAGAAAAACATAACCTATCAGGAATTTACAAAATTACATGCAACAACTGTAACGCTTTTTACATAGGAAAAACAACCAGAACATTTAAAATAAGATTTGAAGAACATTATAGAGCATTCAAAAACAAAAATTCAAAAGTATCAAATGTTGCAGCACACCTAATATCACATAAACATGAAATAACAAATTACGAAAATAACCTAACCATACTTGAAATAAATAATAACCCAATAGAACTAAACTCACTAGAAAAATACCACATTTATAAAAACATACACAACAATTTAATGAATCTACAAACAACATATACAGAAGACATACTATATAAAAACATCATACACGCAGATCAAGAGAAAGTGCGTGTAACGTCAACAAATACCAATATCACGGACCGAACATCTACAACAGAAAAATATCAGTGATTCGACAATGGTCAAGTAACCGAAAGGTGCCTCATCACTCAAGGTAAAATTATTGCACTTAATGGTGGATAAAATTACTTACATAGCAATATATTAACTTCATATATATATATATATATATATATATATATATATATATATATATATATATATATATATATATATATACTAGTGTTACACGGCGCACGTTGCTGGAAGTAATCGGCGTCTGCTGAATGATTTTCCAACATAATTTGACATGATTCTGTACAACTCTGCCAATCACATGGTGACAGTTTTTGGACAACAACCACTTTGCTGTGCCCGAAATCATAATTTGTGCAATTAGAAAAGCAAATCAAACATCTAAATAATTATATTTCATTTACTGCAATGCTAGAGGAGAGTCAATATTTTTCTTCATTTCATTAGGCGTATAAACATACAATTTTTAGGTGTCCCAAAACGTGAGCACGCAACATATAATTGGCCGAGGTAAAAGCTCGAATGTTCCAAGTATAATCCAGCAATGGTCAATGATTGTGCTTATGCCTTGTTTATAGTTATAGCGAATGCAAGACGCAAAGGAAATAGTAGTTGTTTGAAATCAATAGGTAGATCTGATGAAATCACTGGTATTCATGGAATTAAGACTATACTTGTAGCAATAATTGTACATAGAATTTAGCAATTTTAAACAGTTTAAAATAATTAAAAATGTATTTTTACATAATGTTTATATATATATATTTTTTTTTTAATTATCTAAGTAACGCTAGTGTGGATATACATTTTAACATTAGACTTATGGAAGGCTGTACACTGAACCATCCTAAGCTTCTGGAGCAGACCCCTGTATGTGGATTTACACTAAACCTCACACGAGCCATCCTGGGAATATGGTAAACAGTCCTTCCAAATTTCATTAACTTCTGTTCAGTGGTTTAGGCATTCATAAGACATTACATACATACATATATACATACATCGGTTTTTGAAACATCCCAGCCTCTAGGACGGAGCCATGTGGATGGATCTACACCAAACTTCACATGCACCATCCTGGGTCTATGTTAAACAAACCCTGTTTAAAATAACAGAAGTAAATATTTGGAAAAATATTTTGCATATAAGAATCTATGGGGTTTACAGTACCCCCAACAATAATTAATTAAACCTAGATTTTAAACAATATCTACAACCACAAAATATAAACTATAAGTGATTTTGTACCACCTACCTAAGAGAAGTTACCAATATGTTAGTAGTGGTGAAGGTTAATACAAAGGTGAAACCGTAAAATAATTCGTTAACTCAAAATTTTTTGAATTATATTCCAAAAATGGTCCAATCAAAACTTGTATACATTACATTGGAAGTAAAAATAATTCAGATTTCACACTAATTCAGATGTGATCTACAGTGTAGATTACATGTGATGTCATAAGTGATCAAAGACCAATAATTCTTAGAGTACTGATTACTTCATTCAATGAACCAATAATTAGACATAATATTTTTGAATTATAAGAAACCAAATTCACAGAAGTTATAACACAGAGGAAGGAATAAATTGTAGGGGCCAATAGTTAGATATTTTTTTAAATTAGTTATTAAAATATTACAAATCTTGAGTTTTCCAAGACCCTCGAGTAAATTATAAGTTTTTTTTAGTGAGGCAATCTGTGAAAACTATAATTATTTAAAATATATGAATCTAGTAGTAGAGCTAAGAGAACTGAAGAACTTGAAGACTTCTCAAAAAGTGGTTACCATGAGCAGAGACAAATGTCTAACTTTATAAGGTAAAATATGACAATTACAGTAAAGATAGACTAGTGAAAAATCTGTTGACGTCATGTTAAATCAAGACAGTTTATTATTTAAGGTAAATAATAATGTAGAAGTGCATGCTAACAAGTAATGCATATACTATCCTCTGCATAATATAATAAGTCACACTAAGATAAACACAAAATAATAGAACGGCAAGGAATACTTGGGTAAATAAAAAACCTTCCAACATAAGTATACAACAAACAAAATAAAAATCGATTAAAATATTTTAAAAAAGCACACTAGGTGCTTTTTAATTTATTATTAATTAGTTCCACTAGTTACCGTTTTTTCCAAATACTAATAATGCTAGAGAATAGCTCTTTGAAATCTATAATATGATTCAGTGTTAACAAGTAAACTGTTTAGAAAAATGGTCATGCTTATATTGTCCTATTGCATATGTTGAAAAAAAACGACAGAGCAGAACTTCTAATCGTACAACAATATTATGGAAAAATAAATAAACTATGTAAACCACTACTGTATAGACTAACAAAAACAATTAAATTATCATACACTCTCTTAAGAAGTTATGCCAAATTTGACATGAAATGTCTTTAGAAAAAAATTTCATTTAAAGGAAAACTATTAATATATAAATAAAGTTTTATCTTAAATTGTATCTTTTAGTATTATCTTTATGTTCACAACTTATTATTAAATTTTAATTTTTTAAACCAATTTTGGTGATTTTCTGGTTTTTACCAAGATCTTAATAGAAAATTATTAGTTTTATTAATAAAATAAATACTCTAATAATGAGATATTTGCACTTGCATTATATGGTTAACATGTCTAATTTTCAAATGTATGATAAGAAATTATTTTTAAATGTTTACAAATTTAAAATTAATATTTTATTATATTTATTTTAATTTATTATTCTTATTTTTTTACAAACCTAAAAATCATGATAAAGTTTTTTAATTTTTAAACTTTCTCAACATGTGTTTTAAAATAAAAATATGCAGACGTTAGATAAAACAACTGTAGTACAAATAAACAGGTTTAATCTTTAATTTTACCTAATTTCTGTAAATGACTAAAGACTCTGTTATGAGGCTGTATAAGATTTCTGTTTTGTTGTTTTCTGTTGCAATTACTCCACATACTGTACAGGTTTGTTGCATTCTGCATTTTATTGTGGACCAGCTGTGTTTTCTATTTCAATATTCTGTAATTTGCCCAACCTAGTAGGCTGACATGTCACCTAATAGTTTCACCTGACATGTCATCATTTCTCCCAACAAAAAAACCTATTCTTAATTTTATTGTCTTTTTGTGTTGAAATTCCCAAAGGGGCTCATTTTGTTTAGTTTTGATAGCTTTCAAACATTTAGTTAGATTTTGGAAAGTTGCCAAACAGGGCATAATACTAGACAACAACTTAATGTTCTTTTCATTATGTTATAATTTTAATATTTGTTGATTCCATCTTCACATGAGCTACTAGTTTTCACTAAACACTTGTTTCATTTACAAACTTGCCTATAGCAGCACTTACTTCAGGCACGTATCCAGCGACTTGCTTTGGGGGGGGGCGATCGATGCATTGATGCATTATATATATATATATATATATATATATATATATATATAATATGTGTGTGTGTGTGTGCGCGCGCGCGTGTGTGCGTGTACGTAAAATCATAGAACAGAAAAAGTTCTTTCTACGCTTGCGTTAGAAATCGGTAACGTGATAAAGATTCGTAGCAAATTAGAATTTTCCAGTAAATAATTATTCCAGTTTCGATAACACTTATGGCTAGAGAATAAGCTATTATTATAAAAATGGTTTATTAATTAATATAAGTAGTTATTCTTCCAACACGAACAATTCCGGAGTCAACTACGAATAATACGCTTGCAAAATTACGTATTGAAAATTATATGTTCGAGACTAAGCTTCACTAGCGCTATCTGTTGTTAAAACGTTTAGACGTTTACGAGGGTATGCCGAGGGAACGCGTCACATTTTGAAATTAAAATTTTATTTTTTATTTACAATAAAAGACGAATTAATTTAAGTAAAAGTCTAATTTAATAGAAAGTCTAATTTAATAGAAAGTCCTAATTTAATAATATATTGTCGATTTTTAACCCAAAGTTCTTGAGGGTTGGCGGGGCGATCGCCCCATCGCCCCCCCCCCCTGGATACGCGCCTGTACTTATATTTGTTGTGTACGGCCACTTTGGGAGATTTGTCCCATTGTCAACTCAGACCGTAACTGATCTCAAGGTTTTCGTAGGTTAGGGTATTAGGGTGGGGTGGGATATTATTTTGGTGTGGGTGTATTTTGTGAGTATTAGGTGTTATGATGTCAAAAAGTGAGTGTGAGTTGTAATGTAATTGCGTATTGAGTATGTGTGTAGGGTGTAATCATAACACCTAATACTCACAAAATACACCCACACCACCATAATATCCCACCCCCACACTAATACCCTAACCTACAAAAACCTTGAGATCAGTTACGGTCTGAGTTGACAATGGGACACATCTCCCAAAACGGCCGTCCACAACAAATATAAGTAAGTGCTTCTATAGGCAAGTTTGTAAGTATTACAAGTGTTTAGTTATAATTTTACTTATGAACATAATAATGTCCTGAAGTTAAGGTTTGTTTGTAGGTCTTCAATTGAAAACCATATTTTTATCCTGTTGTAGGAGATGATAATATACCATTGATAGAAAAACATGCAAAAAATACAATGGCGACAAAGCTTATGCTCAAATATCGAAATCTTGTTGCTGTTTTTGACGAGCTGGTTGTTAATTCTTATTACACTTTTGCTATTACTTGCGACCAGATTTTTTGTTAACCAAAAGTTGTTAAATTGTCAACTTACACTTGGAGGATATGTTTTCGTTTTACGGCTTCTTCAGCCTCTGAAGATTTAACAACTTTTAGTTAACATAAAGTCTGGTCGCAAGTAATAGCTTATGCTCAATTTAGCAGGCAATGTTAAATCTTTGATGCCATTTTGTAACATATTTTTGTTTTATATCTAGACCACCCATTATATTTTTGTCAAATACTTGTAGAAAGTAGACAAAGATCCAGGATTTATTTTTGAAGTTTAGAAGCCTATGACTACTCATAAGTCAAAGAACAAAGGTTTCCGATTGATCAAGTCTTGCTGATTTTTATTTAATCACTAAACATTTTCCTAGTTACCTGCCTTTTCAGTGTTTTAGTCTTTTAAAATAATTATTGAACTTTAGTTCCCATAGATATTAGATAAATTATGTTGTAAAAGAAATTGGTTTATCATTTAGTAATATATACATCTACCTCATAATCATCCTGGTAAAAAAAATCATAAAATCAGGTTATTGTAATGATTTAGAACATAAATATTTGTAAATCTTCATTTGAACATGTTGTGGACATTGAAAATTATGTTTTCTACTAATTTTTTCAAAATATATAAAGAAAGAACAAACAAATAATCTGAATAATTATTGGTCCAACAATCAAGACATATGTCAAGAACTTAAGGCAAAAACTGTCGATTTGCAGGTATGTTAATGCAAACAAAGAGTATGGATGTCTTTGCAAACAAAGAGTAATCCAGCATATTCAATAGTTCAGCACGATCAAAGTTCTGAAGTATCAAAGAGTGGTTACTGAAAAATAGGGTGAAACGGATCCAATTACTATGTCTTCATATTATTATTGAAGTAACATTAACAAATTTAAAATTTTTGTTCAAACAATGTACTTAAAAACGAGATTGAAAATAATTAATATCCTTGGAATATTATCTTTACTAATGTTGGAAGTATTATTGTTATGGTATTCAGTAACTGATTTAGATATTTTCTAGGTGTCACAATTTGTGGATGAAGTACGTGTGTGGACTAAAGCTTACAAAACAAATCATGTAATGGTAACCATGGGAGGTGATTTCAACTATGTTGTTGCTTCTTCATGGTTTAAAAACATGGACAAACTAATTAAGTAAGTAGTCTAATGCAGGGGTTCCCAACCTGTGGTACACGTACCACCAGTGGAACGCAGGAAGATTTCGGGTAGGCCTCATGTGGCCTCATCAGGAAGCTCACCAAAAGAGTTGGAACTGCTGAAAACATTTATCAATTAACAAAAGACAGTTCCATAATTGATATTTTGTAAAAGAAATCAATAGACTTCTAGATCGGGTGTAAATCCGAGTATTCAATACTCTTCCAGAAAGCTATGCTGTTTTTTGTCATTTATCATTAGTTATTTCTGTGAGAGTGGTTTTTCTAAACGGTTCTATATAAAAAAATTATATAGAAACAAACTAACAAGTGTTGAAGAGGACTTCAGGATAAAATTAAGTTAAATTACTCCTGCAATTGACTCCTTGCCATTTTGGCTATAGCCAAACAGCAACAAGCTTTGCAATAATCAAAATACACATTGACCTTTATTGAACATTGTTGATTTGTACGTTTTCTGGCTGGTTTTTGTACTGATCGTATAACACGTTTTTGTATAGATATGAGTATTAAATAAAACTGTGATGTGCATGATTGTTTTAATTTTCTCTTATTGTCTTATCGTTATTCAAAATTAATGGAAAAGTGAAAGAATAATTAAATGGTTTTATTACTTATTTAATAAAAATAAAATAACTAATAGACATGTTTGTGACAGAAAATAAGTTTCTAAACAAAATTTGGAGCTTTCTTTCGATTTACGCCCCCCCCCCCTGACGCCCTGGGGATGGTAGAATGCCATAATCTAACAAAACCTCAGGTGCTACAACGTTGGGAACCCATGGTCTAATGGATAATTGATTATTTATGGTAATGAACCAAGGAATTTACTTTACAGCTATCTAAACAAATTCCCTGTTGTAAGTTCTAAACTGCTCATGTTGATGAATACATATATTTCAGTATCAAGCAAAATCAAAATAGAAGTTGTTTTTAATGGTAATAAATTATTTATTTTAAACTTATGTAATCTTCAACCTCTTCTCAATGAAAAAAAAGTCACACTGTTATATAGGGTGCAGCAACATAACTTCCTTTTTCAATGCTATTCAGTCAGTTGATGTCATAGTGAAGCACTAGTGGTCTCATTCGATAGGCTGGAATCTAAAGTTTTGCTCCGACAGAGTTCAGTCATAAATATCATTGGAACAGTGAGGAACGTACTTTTGCCATTGAGGCCTACTTTTCGAGCGGATGTTCTGTAATCGGATGCCAGTGTGCCCTTCGGAATCACTTTAATTTAGCCCCGTTGGCCCATGTTCCAGACCAAAAATCAATTGTTATATGGGATGCTATGTTTATTTAAACTGCAAGTAGAACAAGACAAAGAACTGCAGTTCATCGCCCCATTAGATCACTGGACAACATTGAGGCATTCATCATGGTGTTCAGCAAACATTAAAGCAAACATGCATCTGCTGCCTTGTACTTTCAGATCGTTCTGTAAGGAGAATTCTTCATGACGACCTTCATTTCCATCCTTACTAGATGGTGATTGTCCACGAACGTTCTGAAAGTGATTTAATTTCTCGGAGGAATGCGTGTGAGGTTGTACTCAAAGTCATTCCTGAGAACGCTATTGTGTTTTTTTAGTGATGAAGCCCATTTTCATTTGTGTGGTTCTATTAACAAACAAAACATGTGCTACTGAGATGACACCAATCCTCGAGAATTGCATCAAAGGCCTTTGCATACACCAAAAGTTACAGTGTGGAGTGCAATTTCTTCAGCTGGAATTATTGGTCCCTGGTTCTTTGAGGAAAATGAAGTTGCAATGACAGTGAATTCGGCCTGGTATGTAAACATGTTACAAGAATTGTTTTTCCCATGGCTAGTGGATAAGTTGGACTTAGGGGACATTTGCAACAAGATGGTGCAATGGCACACACTACAAGATCATGGCTGTTTTGAAGGAACACATCTCAGAGCACCTCATCTCAATTAGGAGTGATTTGGAGAGGCCGGCCCGCTCTCCCAATTTAGCCCCATGTGATTATTTTTTATGGTTTTTTTTGAAAAACTATGTTTATGTTAACTGCCCAAGGACGATATAAGATTTGATGACCAACATCCACAAAGAAATTGCTAACATAATGCCTGCTATGTTGGAAAGAGTCATGAAAAACACTAGAAATTGGTTTACTCAGTGTTTCGACAATGGCGGACGTCACATATCTGATTTGATCTTCAAAACTATGTGAAACAAAACTTTAGGTATAAACCTACATTATTTTAAAAAAATTGTAAATTTATTACACTTCTATGTATTATCTTGGCAAAAAAACTCTACTTACTGATTTACTCGGCAGACGCATTTTGCGCTAGGTCAGCGCATTTTTCAATGCTGTGAATTACTGACAAGACTGTTGCTCAGGTGTGTTGGGTTGGTGTGAGTCTGTGGTGTATTTTTGTTATGTGGTGTCTTATTGTTCATAGAGTAGTAGTAACACAGAATAAAAATACACCACAGACTCACACCAACACAACACACCTGAGCACCAGTTTTGTCAGTAATTCACAGCATTGAAAAATGTGCTAATCTAGCGCGAAACGCATCTGCTGAATAAATCAGTAAGCAGTGGTTTTTTGGCAAGATAATACAAACAAGTGTAATTTCTATAAAAACCTCAAGATGTCCAACACAAAAACTGCAAGCTTTATAAATTTATGTTTCTTAGGAGGGATTATATTGTGTTTTGAAAAAAGAAAGCTATGCTGCCATGCCCTGTATTATAATAGTATTACCAAGAAAACCTTCTATAGGTTTTACAATCATAACATTTAGCGCATCATAGTGCTTGTACTATATTTACCATCTTCTTCGTAATAATTATAGTCAATACAATTCAGGAAGTTCTTGTATTCCTGAATATATCTCGTGTGTTATAAATAATAAAGTATGGTTTAGTACTCTATTGGAGTACTAAAGAACTCTTCAAGTACATGGGAGCTTCCCAATTTCCATTTAGTAATAATAATAACTCCTCAGTGATTATTAGACTAAAATCTTTAGTCTAATTAACATTTATTTTAATGTTTATTAACAGTTCAATACAAAACAACTTTTAGCTCACTTAAATGTTGATGTATATTTTGGTAATGCAATTACTGTCAGCAGTAGGTTACATGATCACAAAACTGGGTTAAAAGATTAGAAGTACAGAAAACTTCTGATTTTCAGAAAAATTGTGTGGCAGGGGTAACATAGATAGTGAAAGTCACAGGTAACCCACAGATAGTGAAACTCACAGGTGAAAAAAGGCTAAAATTGGCAAAAGAATAAAAATTGGTTAAGAATAAAAAATTGATTTTACTGTACACAAAATGTGACAACAGTAGTGGAGTAAAACTATTATTTGTATTGTACACACAGTTACATATTTAGTGCATACTAAACATTGTTTTACTTAAATTAAAAGTGCTACTAAAACCAAAATTTGCACTCATTATCTAAACCCCAAAATTTCCATGGTGAACCTCATGAATGGGTTTCCCTCAGTGAAAATAGATGATAAACTTAAGAAGAGTCTTAAACATTTCTATTTATCAAATACTAGTGTTGACAGAACTAATGCTCTTATATCTCCTGATGTTGCAGAAATTATTAATTTCTAAATAAGGAATGTAATGGAATTGAGGATACCCATCTTTATTCTTCTCTCCGCCTAAAACCTTCTTTGTCTGGTTCAAACATTCCCTCAATTTTTAAAATAAATTCATAAATAAAAGTGAAGTTTTTTTTTGTAAATCATAAAATCTCACTAATGGCCTACAATCATGCAGAAATTTTCTCCTCTAAAGCTTAGTTTCCTTTATGCTTTGTGTGCAATAAAATTTACCATAGGGTGTATAATTTCAAAATAGTAAAGGAAAACAAGCATTGTACTTCTGGCTTGGTTATTCACAACTTTATCGAGTGCAGGTCTAAGCCTAGTTGTTACAAAAGCGCCAAAATAGTAAAGGAAAGCAAACATTGTACTTCTGGCTTGGTTATTCACAACTTTATCGAGTGCAGGTCTAAGCCTAGTTGTTACAAACTCCCCAAAATAGTAAAGGAAAGCAAACATTGTACTTCTGGCTTGGGTATTCACAACTTTATCGAGTGCAGGTCTAAGCCTAGTTGTTACAAACTCCCCAAAATAGTAAAGGAAAGCAAACATTGTACTTCTGGCTTGGTTATTCACAACTTTATCGAGTGCAGGTCTAAGCCTAGTTGTTACAAACACCTCAAAACAGTAAAGGAAAGCAAACATTGTACTTCTGGCTTGGGTATTCACAACTTTATCGAGTGCAGGTCTAAGCCTAGTTGTTACAAACTCCCCAAAATAGTAAAGGAAAGCAAACATTGTACTTCTGGCTTGGGTATTCACAACTTTATCGAGTGCAGGTCTAAGCCTAGTTGTTACAAACGCCCCAAAATAGTAAAAGAAAGCAAACATTGTACTTCTGGCTTGGGTATTCACAACTTTATCAAGTGAAGGTCTGAGCCTAGTTGTTACAAATGCCACAAAATTCACCACACATTTTTACAGTTTAAGAATAACTCTACACCTAAAATCAACTTTATCAAGCCATCCTCAAACATTTCGCAAAAACTCTCTAGGACTTCAACAGGAAATAACTTCTTCTCCAAATAAACTACGACCTGTCAGGAAAAACATTACACTCTTTAAACCTCTAATAATGTTCTTTTAGGCACTCTACTTATTAAGCTCACAGAATTACTCAAGTATTCTGTTCTCTCATTGACTCTCGCAGTCAATTATGTTTTCCCACTTAGCATGCTCCTCAATTATTATGCGCTCCTTGTACCAAGATCACTCATACTGTGGTAAAATTTTCTTCTTTACCCTCAAGCTCAAAAGGTCTTACCTTACTTGCTGTTGAAACTAATATTTGATAGGTTATTTCAACTAATAAAAGTTTTTGATACTAGAAAATATATATATATTGATCTACCAAGTACACAAATAGACCCTGAGGTCCTTAACATGATTTGTTGATATGTTTTGGTTGACACTATGTTAAAATTGCAAGAAAGTATAGATATTATTCACGGCAGTGCTATATTTCTCCTCATACTCATTCAGAAATGTCATACCAAAGCTAATAGACACACACTTTGGCCTTCTATTTATGGGTAACATACTATGTCTATCTGATAATTACTTTTATAGTTGCCCCAGTTCTCAATTTTGGAATATAGTTCAATTGTCAATAACATTGACTTTTATTGAAATCAATGTTACCTCGTTACTTTGAAATTTGTTTTTCAACATTTAATACAAATGTGAACACATTTATAAATATTTAAGTACAGTTTTCTGCCTTCCCTAATGTTACAATATTTTCCTCTGTTGGTGTGTTTCGGAGTGACTCCATTTTCAAAACTTAAATCTCAAGAAAACTGTATTCAAATATATAGAAATATTCCTAACATAAATGAAGATGAGTATATTAAGTAAATACATTTGTCTATAGTAGACTAATATATTTTTCTTGCAATATTTTGACAAAATATGTATATACTTATTTTAGATATGTAAACCAGAAATACAATGATGTAAATGTTCTGTATTCAACTCCTGCTTGTTATTTGAAAGCCCTTCATGAGGAAAATGTTACTTGGCCTGTAAAAGATAATGATGACTTTTTTCCTTATGGCAGTGATGCTCATTCTTATTGGACAGGATATTTTACTTCCAGGCCTACCTTCAAATATATGGTTTACAAGGGAAATAATTTGCTTCAGGTAAATTATTCGATTAATTACATTAGTGATTAATAACGATTAGGTGTGGGATGATTGTTGTATAGTTATCTTGAAGTTTAGTAACAACACCAAAAATACATTATGTTTTAAATCTTTTAAGCGGACATAGACATTTTTCAATATCTTAATGAAAAGTTTAAGATTTGGTTTTAAACTGCAGTAAGTTTAGGAAAATTATGTCAAACTAATAATGTATCTCAATAACTTTATGTTAATTAAAATGTAATTTTTAAAATTTTCAATGTATTTAAAAACAAAATAAGTTATTAGGATAATACAGCAGCATAGTAAGGTAGGTTAATTTTTTTTTTAAAGACAATTTTTTTCAAAAGATAACATTATTCCAATATTAAAAAAGAACCACCATCATTAGTAGAATATGTAGAAGTGTATGAGGAGAGGATTAAAGATTATTCTGGATGGTAAATTATAGGTGAATTAAATTACTACAGACTCCACAGACTCAAAGAAGTACCAATGAGGATAGAAAACATAAACAATGAATTAGACACCATTAAACACTTAGCTTACACAAATGGATACAGCAGCACAATAATAGACAAACTATGACACAATATACAAAACAATACCAAAAACAACACTACAGGGAGGGAAAAAAATTCAACACAATACTACACATAAGCAAAACATCAGATAAAATAGCTCACAACTTCAAAAAAAAACAGGATATAAAATAACATTTTAAACTAATAACAAACTGTAAAACAAAATACAGCATAAAACCAACAACAAAGATAAACTCTAAGCACAAAGATTCAAAGGTCACATACATCAATCAAACATAACACCGAATCAGCATTCGCCAATCAACTAAATGAAACAGGGTGTTAATACACAAACATAACCATAAACTAGAAATCTTACACATCAACAAAAAAGGACTTTTCAATACACTAGAACAGAATAAAATTTCAAAATACAAATATAATAAAGGAACAGACTCAATACAAATCACACTCTTTGACACTATTGAAAACCTACCTTTAAAACCTTAATCCAACAATAACTCCAAGTAGAACATATAGACACTCACAAATATCATCACGGAGTGATTAAAAATGTTTTGTCTCAGTAAATTTTTATAAATGTACACAAAATTAAAGCTCGGGAAGCCATAAATTAATGTAAAGTTGTTAGCAAAGAGTTGTTGGATCAAATTCTTTTTCTTCTGTATCCGTAGTACAAACTTTATTGTATCTATAAATATTTTCAATTTTTTCATGCTAAAGTACATTTTATAGATACACTACAGGACTTGATACATTAGAGAACTGGAAGCTACTTATTTTGACTACTTATATATTTATACATGTCAATGTGACATTAATACATTTGCATTTAATAAACTATCAGTTTAAGCTTATTGACTAAGTGCAAATAACTTGATTTTTTCCGTAAACATCCAAGGGTTTTTTCATCCTTGTTTTTATTATAATATTACAAAATATAATTAACAATAGTTATACATAGTTTGCAAGAGGTAACAATTAATTTTTAATCATCAATGTAAATGTTAATGATAAATATTAAAAGTTACTACTTCGAAAGAGTAATGGTAGGTTTAAATTTACCAATATTTTTAATCGTTATTCCTAAGGTTGTCCTTTCGGTTAAATTTTCTGATTTATATTAACTTGTAAATTAAATGTATATATTAAAAATAATCAAGCATTTTTGCATCAAATATGTATATACATTCAACAAATTGTCAGTGAATGTAATAATGTTGTTAACAACTATGGTTTGCTTTCAGGCTGCAAAACAGTTAAGGATACCTCTTGGATCTGAACTAGCAGAAGAACAAATTCTCATGCAGAGAGCAATAAGTATTTCCCAACATCATGATGCAGTGTCTGGGACAGAGAAGCAGCATGTAACTGATGATTATGCTCTATATATTCATGAAGGAATTGATGCATGTCAGAAGATCTTCACAAGTACTTACAGGTTTGTGTATATACAAGTTTTTTTAAAGTACGAAAACATATGAAAATGGGTCAATATTTAAATAAGAATGAATATGAATAAGACTCAATATACATTAATTAACAATCTCAATATACTTGTTAAATAAAATAGTAGAAGTTTATTAAAACACTTGTAAATATTTACACTCGTATTATTTATTGAGTTACGGTCTGAGTTGACAATGGGACACATCTCCTGAAACGGCTGTCCTCAACAAATATAAGTGTGCTACTATGGGCAAGTTTGTAAATATTTATAAGTGTTTTAGTGAAAACTAGTAGCTCACATGAAGATGGAATCAACAAATATAGAAATTTATATCAAAACTGCAGATTTTAGTAACAATTAATAACCTAAATGAAAAGTTGCTATTCTGTTACTGTCTTGAAGAACACTGATACTACTTTTAGCATGCCACTACCAAAGTTAAGATGTGATGAAATTATATATTTATGTATAAATATTATCATAAGTTGATGATTGAAATAGAATTTTGTGAAAAAATACTAGAATAACTCAAGTACACAATTTATAAAAAAAACAATAAATACATTTGAACAAAGAAATTACAATTGTTAGGAATTATAAGTAAACAATGACTCCCAAGTAAACAATTTTGTTTATACAATCATATTGTAAAAAAGGTGATAATTTTGTTACTTAGTTTTGTTTTAATACAAATGACAATGTGTTGTGAGAAATTATCTACGATTTTAATTTCTTTATACATTTTTTATTTGAAGGTTTTCTGAGATGAAGAAAAGAAATGTTATTTACATAAATTCGAAGAAATCTAAACAATATTTTTTATATCTTCAATTTAATTTATTCAATTACTATCAAATATACAAATAACTCATAAAACAGAAATTGTAACATTAATTTGAAATGCATTTGAAATTAGACTTTGGTTTGAAATAATTTTATATTGGTACTCCAAACTTCTACTACAATTTTTTAAAAATTGTTGACAATATTCATTTTTTACTTTTTCTTATATTGCCATTTTAATTATTTGACACATTTCCGTTACTATCAATAAATAAAGTGAACTGTCTGATAAATAGTTGTTATCTAATTCAAAATGTGTTAATTAAAAATATTAACAATAGTAGGAAAGTCATAAAATGATTGTACTCAACATATATTAATTGTGTTGACAAAAATTCTTACCTTATAGAAAATGGCTTGGTGCAGATCTACCGGAACAAAATTTCTGCAGGCTAAGCAACATCAGTCAGTGTGAGATTTCAGAATACTCAAGCAGGTTTGTGGTAACAGTTTACAACCCTCTGGCACACCCAACAGCTATACCTGTTCGTATACCAGTTACTGTAGGAACATATACAGTCACTGGACCTTCAGGTAAATAGCTTATACTATAAATACTAGCTTGATTAGAAGAATATTAAATATCATGATTATTCAGAACAATATTAAGATATTAGAATTATTTCCTTAAAATTTTTATTACAAGGCTTAAGAATTTCATCTTGACTTTGAGACATTTGTATTGACATTTGAGACAAAACATAGCCTTTTGTTATTCTTATGTAAATTAATTATATTAATATATTACATAGTTATTAATTATAAAAGCATTTAATTATTAGTCTGACACAAAAAATAGCTTGGATAAAATGTGTTCTTCCCTCAGAAGCTAAATTATATATAATAATATTAAATTTAGTTATTATTATTCACAAAAGATATTGAATAATAAAGTTATTTTCCATAGATAATGGCTTTCATTGATGATGTCATAGATATTGCATCGGATTTAAGACATTAGCATCTGATGCTAGTCAGATGTATCGTTGATCAGAACTGATACATTCAGAAAGTCATATTTACAGTCACTGAAATGTCTACTTTCATTATAAATATTGTTTTAAATTTAATTCTAAATACAAAATATTTATATACCAATATAATTCTTATTTATGCATTTGTTACATGTTTTTGTGATAAAAATGAAAACACTAATCATGATAGTCAGCTGAATACAATATGAACAAGCTGAATATGTGATTGTTGTTTGTTTTTTTTTCCACTTCAGAGTAAAATAAGAAATAATTAAAATAATAATAATAATAAACAAAAGTAAAATAATAGACAAAGATAAAAAGACTCATAGAATTCGCAAAAATCACAAGAGCTGAAAATGATAAGCACTAGCACAAAAGCGGAAATTAGCACTAAAAACTTACAATAAATACATACCACTCCTTTTAGGAGCTAAGCTTGTTCAGAAAATTATTTAATTGCTCTGTATTTTGATTTCAAGTGATTAGTATATAGTTTATATATGTTACATAAAATATCTAAAAACTTTCAGTTTGATGTTACCACAAACATGGATCACAAATAAATACATCTCAAAAAACAGCCATCCATATTATAACATCAAATACTTAAGACAAGTTTTAAGTTTATGAGTATAAAGATGATTACACTTGCTAGTATTATCTTGGGATAAAAAAACCACTACTTACTGATTTATTCACCAGATCCGCTAGGTCATGCATTTTTCAATGCTGTGAATTATTGACAAGACTGTTGATCAGATGTGTTGTATTGGTGTGAGTCTGAGGTGTATTTTTGTTCTATGGTGTGTTATTGTTCATAGTGTAGTTGTTAATTATGTGCTCAGATATAGTGTTTGATTAGGGGTGTGTTTTGTCATTTAGAATGTGTTGTGGATAGTATTTATGTGTACCTGGTTTTTTGCGCATCATGTCTATCAAGGTGTGTTTGTATCCGTTTTAATAGGCTATGTGTTTAATTGTGTTTAGTTCGTTTATTTTTTCTTCATTGCTCATGGGATGTTGATTAATCTGTGTATCATGGAGTGGAAGGCAGCATGTTTGCGCTGTGTAGGGACATGTTGTGCGTAACTCTGCCTGTGGTGGTAGGTTTCCTGTATATTTTGAATAAGTGTTTGTTGTTTTGTTTTGTTATCGTTAGGTCTAGGAAGTAGATTTTGTTCTGTTGTTCTGTTTGTGATGCTTATTGTTCAGTGCAGGTTTTGTATTTTTCGTATTTTGCCGCGACATTCCTCAGCTGTACAACTGGTCTCTTGATACTCGTTGACGTTTGACCTGTGGCCAGCTGTTTAGCCAGTGCAACTTTGTTAAAGTCGGTTGTCAACGATTTGGCGTTCTCAAGTTGGTATTACTGCTCTCATTGTGTTACAATTTCTGTACAGTTTTTCCGCCTTAACACAGTAGACAAGTATTTCGTAACTCGACTAGGTCAGTCCTTGGTTAAACCGCGCAGCTCTTTTCCGCTTTGGTTTTGTCTTAGTAGCCAATATAAACGTACCGCAAGCATTTAATAATATGTGTGTAAAGTTCGGACAGTGTCGATTAACATTTTGAACTATATTTCGCCGTGTTGTTGAAGTGTCGTTCGATTGCCCCGATTGTGCAACTTCAGTGCGTAGTCGCGTGGTAGGAACTTATAAGTGCCTTTGTAAGGTGAAACTTGTACTTGTTACTCATGGTTTAAATTGAGTTTTAGTTACTTTACGGCCATCAAGACGTCTCTGCAGCATCCGACGACGACAGTACTGTGGAAGCTCTACTACCTCACTCTTCAGAAGGTTACATCACTTCTTACCTCGGGTAAGTGCTTAGTTAAGGTTTAATGAGAACTTGTCGTTTACATTTGGATTAAATTCAGTTTCGTTGTTGATTTGTTTCTAAATGACTTGATCTTGTTTAGAGAGGTTTTTAAACTTTCTGTGTTAAATGTAACTCATGATTGCGCAACTTTCGGAAGCTTACCGACCATGCTTGTGTATCCCCTCGCTTTGTGAAACACGATTGCGCAACCGCAAGTAACCTTGCTGACAATACGTTTTATCGTACCTCGTTTGTTTCTAACTTTAGTCTCTCTACAGACTAAACATTGGTCCCAGACCGGGCCGGATAGTTTTGAATTATTCCAGCTATAAATGGTTCTCTTAAATTTTTACGATAATTTATATCAGTGATCACATGGTTCCTTTGTGACTAACTAAACATTGGTCCTCCGGGCTGGATTATTACGGCTTAAACTTTATATACAGTCCACTTAAAATATTTATAAATTTAAATTTTGAAAATTTTTGAAAATTTCAAAATGGAGATTAATACTGACTACTATTTGGCCAAATTAAGGAACATTATTACTGATTTAGAGCAAATGAAAAGTGTGTTAAATGAAAATGAGATTCCGGAAGGAATTGTTCTGGAACTTAGGCGAATTCAGGCTAATTTTTTTGAAACATTTGATTACATGGAAAAGACCTTTGAAAGACAAGTTGCCGAATTCGCGGAAATAGCGTTCGAAATGAAGTCTAAATTTCAAGAGATGTACTTACCTTTGTTAGTGAAGTACCCCAATATCATTAAAACGGAAGTAAGACCAACCTTACCAGGCAACCTTGCTACCAATTGCATAAGCCTACCTAACCTACAAATACCAGTTTTCTCAGGCAATAGCCACGAATGGACTGACTTTATCACAATGTTTGACTCCATGATTCATAATAACAATAATATCAATGCGGTGCAAAAATTTCAGTACCTGAAATCCACTTTGAAAGGTGATGCATTAGCAGTTATTACCGGACTGACTATCTCTGAAAGCAATTACGAAATTGCTTACCAGGCGCTACGCAACCGCTATGCAAACCCTCGTAGGTTGGCTGACCATTATTTTCAGTTGATTAAAGAATTCAAGCCTATTAAGACCGCATCTCAATCTGAACTTAACCGTTTCTTGACTGCGCACTCTAACGCCGTCTGCGCCTTAAAGGCTATTCAATTAGCTGACTTAGCAGATTTCCTTCTATTTCAAATGTCTGTCAACAATTTGGACTCACATACTCGTCTCAACTTCGAAACTAGACTAGGGACTAATACGATGCCCACATACAAAATGTTAAACGATTTTGTTACGGAACAGGCTAGAGCAATGGAGTTGCTCAATCAACCCTCTGCCGCGACTGCAGTTAACTCAAAATTAGGTCAGCAGCCGCGAGTGATGGTCTCTGCGTTGAATGACTCAAATTCAAGTGGTGCCCCTGATTTAAATATTGAACCCGTCGATGCTAACCTTGGTGTTGAATCGAGTCAAACTGCTGATCTGTCGACTTCTTATGTTAATGCAGCTACGCCTAAAATTCTACCACGTGCTTATGAGCCCAGACCTGTGATGCAGAGCCCTATACGGCCGTCTGCAGGAGGGCGACAAGGAAATGTGCCGCCAATTATGAACGCGCCTAAGCTATCAGTGTTCCGACATCGTTTACCCCCACTTCATATGGCTCAAGCCAACATCTCAACCACTCATACTGGAATGTGTTATTATTGTGGCTCAAACCATAATACTTTTAATTGCCAGTCGTTTTTGGAATTAACTGTGTCCGAGCGTAAAAGTGCCATTGGGAAATTACAATGTTGTTTCAACTGTCTTGGATGGCACTTTCAGTCTAAATGTAAATCTTTGAAACAGTGTAAACAGTGTGGAAAGTCACACCACACATTGTTACACGACAACTCTCCTGCACAACAATGACTATTTCCACCGCGACACCCCCGTTCAACAGCTAACCCTAAACTTGCTACTCAATCGTTACCGCATGCTCTTTCTTGCAATATTGAAGCTTCTCTCGCCCTGTTAGGCACCGCGCAGGTCATCATTCAGAACCAATTCGGTCAACCGCTTCTATTCAGAGCACTTATAGATCCAGGCAGTCAAATCTCTGTCATAACTAAACATGCAAGCACTCTGTTGAATTTACCCGCTCGGAAATCAAATCTTTCTTTGATTGGTGTCGCAGCCAAGACAACCCGCATTCATGAGTATGTCACTTTGATTATTTTCTCGAGACATGACCCAAGTGTCATGCTGACCACAGAAGCCGCTGTGCTTCCACGCATTACTGACCCGCTTCCATCCACCGCTTTGGCACCTTGCATACGTGCTCAATATCAGCACTTACCGCTAGCTGACCCTCAGTTCGACACCCCTTCCGGTGTTGACATCATTCTAGGTGCTGACATTTTTACACAAATACTTGTGAATGGACCTTGCAACATTATCCAAGGACAACCCTCAGCACTTAACACCAGTTTAGGTTGGGTCGTCATGGGTTCCATACCTTATAGCATGCCTCAGCAGCCACAGGTATTCATCACTACTTTGAAGTCAATCGATGACAACATTCGACGATTTTGGGAAGTTGAGGAAATTGCACCAGCAAATCGCCTCAGCCCCGAAGATCCACTTTGTGAAGAATTGTTCGCAACTACTACTGATCGTGCGCATCGGGAAGATATATCTTAGCACTCCCATTTAAGCCGGAAGCTATCCCGCTCAAACCTAACCGTAACACTGTTCTTGCGAGTTATCATGCGTTAGAAAAGCGTTTAAACCGCCAGCCTGAGGTAGCCATACAATATCATCAGTTTATGGCCGAGTATATCGCTCTAGGGCACATGTACCCCGCCCTCAAGGCTTCTGACTATCTTATTCCGCACCATTGCGTATTTAAAACCACCAGCTCTACTACCAAGCTTAGAGTTGTGTTCAACGCGTCATCACCTGATTGCCACGCAAACACCCTGAACCAGCAAATGTTATCCAGTCCTAAACTGCATAAGGACTTGACCAATTTAATCATCTCTTTCCGTTTATATACTTACGCTGTCTGTACCGACATCAAAATGATGTACCGCCAAATTTTGGTACGACCTGAAGATCGTTCTTACCAACACATACTTTACAGGTCTTCACCTCAATCACCGTTAATCGAGTATGAACTATCTACGGTCACCTACGGCCTAACCCCTTCCACTTACTTAGCGCTGCGCTTGAACAACTAGTAAAGGATGAGGGAACCCGCTATCCTACAGCGTCCAAAGCAATCCTTCAGCAGACTTACGTAGATGACGTCGTCGCTGGTGCCGATACGCCCGTGGCCGCTAAGACGTTAATACAAGAACTTATTGACATGTTCGCTTGCGCAGGCCTGGAACTCAGAAAATGGTCATCAAATGAACCCTCGCTACTCGCAACTCTACCCTCTTCTCACCTGGAAAATCCTCTATTGTTTCAAGACGACTCCGCTGCAATTAAAATATTGGGTCTACAATGGAACCCCTCTTCAGACTCGTTCTCGTATCAAACTCAGACTTTCACACTGGTGCCCACAAAACGCACCATTTTGTCTTACGTCGCACGAATCTTTGACCCGCTTGGCTTCTTAACGCCCATTACCTTTTAGATTAAATCTTTTCTTAAGCGCTTGTGGTTGGGAAAATTGGACTGGGATCAGCCTCTGCCAACCCCGCTGTTAGATCAATGGGACAGCTTCATTGTCCGCTTCGCCTGTTTGTCTGAAATTCAAATCCCTCGCCATGTAGGTACTCGATCAGCTAGTCATCACCTCATTGGATTTTGAGATGGTTCCGAATCAGGCTATGCTGCTTCTATCTATTTGAGATCTGAACTTGACGGGGTCGTCAACACAAGCCTGTTGAAAACTAAAAGTAAGGTAGCCCGTGTCAAATTGATTACCATACCTCGTTTGGAACTTTGCAGCACATTACTGCTGGCTAAGTTATAAAAATCAATTCAGCCAGCTCTTGATTTCATTCCAATCGCTAACACTCTCTTCTTTACTGATTCTGAGATAGTACTTCATTGGATTCATACCCCTCCTCATCAATTGAAGACTTTCGTAGCTAACCGCATCACGGAGATTGTGTCAATCACCTCCATGGATCATTGGTTTCATGTCTCGACTCTTGATAACCCCGCAGACGTTGCTTCTCGCGGTTGTTTGCCTGATCAACTTGCCACACACCCACTTTGGTGGCATGGACCTCCTTGGTTATTACATTGTCCTACCACTTGGAATCTGTCTAGGCCTAAAGGCACTAACCCGGATCAGACGGAAACAAAGGTTGAGGCTAAGATTAATTGTGCCGCTGTTCAAGAGCCCAACCGTCTTATGGAAATCATTGAGCGGCATTCGAGCTTAACTGCTCTTCATCACGTCTTCGCTTACGTATTACGATTCATCGACAATTGTCGCAACAAGAGCCTGGCTACCAGCCATCATCACAACACGCGCTATAAGGCCAAAGCAGCCTCAATCAAACCTACGCTGCGACCGCTGTCGGTACAAGAGTTGGATAACGCAAAAGCTGTATGCATTAAACTGGTACAAACCTCTGTTTTCAGTGAAGCTCTACAAAAACTTCAAACTGGTAAGCGCGTCAATGACCATTTACGCAGCCTAACACCATTTATCGACGCCCATGGTCTGCTCAGGGTGGGCGGTAGACTTGATCATTCGTCTCTGAGTTATGATTCTAAACACCCGCTTCTGTTACAAAAGCGCCATCATTACGTCGACCCCATTTGTGACCATTATCACAAACTGGCCTTGCATGCTGGACCACGTACCACTCAAGCCTTGATCAATAGTGAATTTTGGGTCATAGCTTTGCGATCATTACTTCGCCAACGCATCCATGCGTGCATCCGATGTTTCCGCATGCAAACTAAACCACGCCAGCCCATAATGGCACCTTTGCCATCATCAAGAGTTACTCCGTCTCTGCCTTTCTATAGAGTAGGAGTAGATTTCGCTGGACCTTTTGACACAAAGGCCAACCATTTGCGCACCTCCAAGCTGTTGAAAGCTTACCTCTGTTTATTTGTATGTATGACCACTAAAGCGGTTCATTTGGAATTGGTAACTGACTTATCTACTGACGCCTTCCTAGCCGCCTTACACCGCTTCACCTCCAGACGAGGTTTACCCTCGGAAATTTATTCTGATAACGGAACGAACTTTACTGGCGCTGCTAACAGACTTAACGAAGTCTACAAGTTTCTTGACCGCTCTAACTCACTTATTGAACGTAAGCTAGCTGACCAACGCATCAGTTGGCATTTCAACCCTCCGGCAGCTCCTCACTTTGGAGGACTTTGGGAAGCCGCAGTCAAATCCGCTAAGTTGTTATTACGACGCACTGTAGGCAACACCACCCTCACCGCTGAAGAGCTCTCTACTCTGTTCATCAGGATAGAGGCCATTTTGAACAGTCGTCCTATTTTCAAAGTTTCGCCAGATCCCAGCGAAGGAGCTTCTTTTCTTACTCCTGGGCATTTTTTGATTGGCCGTTTGCTGCTGTCACTTCCTGAAGAATGTTATACTGAACCTCCGCTTAAATCTCGATGGTCTATGCTCCAACAGATGTCCAACCGCTTCTGGAAAACTTGGTCCACCCAGTATCTACACACACAGATTCAACGGCACAAGTGGAACAAGGACTCTTCGCCACTCAAGGAAAATCAACTCGTCTTCATAACTAGAGAACACCCGAACCCCCTTCATTGGCCTATGGGTAGGATCATCAGTCTGCATCCTGGAACAGACCACGTCTCTAGAGTAGCCACAATCAAGACCGCTCACGGCCAGCTGAGGCGACCAGTCAACAAGCTCGTCGGCTTTCCGCTTCATCATTAGTTCTTCACCGCCTCCCGACAGCTTCTTCTTTCTTCACCCTTTGCTTTTCGAGTTTTCAGTTCTTCGCCCTCTAACCACCTTACGGATTAAAAACATTCGTTTTGGTGGGTGGTATGTTCAGTGCAGGTTTTGTATTTTTCGTATTTTGCCACGACATTCCTCAGCTGTACAACTGGTCTCTTGATACTCATTGACGTTTGACCTGTGGCCAGCTGTTTAGCCAGTGCAACTTTGTTAAAGTCGGCTGTCAACGATTTGGCGTTCTCAAGTTGGTATTACTGCTCTCATTGTGTTACAATTTCTGTACAGTTTTTCCGCCTTAACACAGTAGACAAGTATTTCGTAACTCGACTAGGTCAGTCCTTGGTTAAACCGCGCAGCTCTTTTCCGCTTTGGTTTTGTCTTAGTAGCCAATTTAAACGTACCGCAAGCATTTAATAATATGTGTGTAAAGTTCGGACAGTGTCGATTAACATTTTGAACTATATTTCATCGTGTTGTTAAAGTGTCGTACGATTGCCCCGATTGTGCAACTTCAGTGGGTAGTCGCGTGGTAGGAACTTATAAGTGCCTTTTGTAAGGTGAAACTTGTACTTGTTACTCATGGTTTAAATTGAGTTTTAGTTACTTTACGGCCGTCAAGACGTCTCTGCAGCATCCGACGACCACAGTACTGTGGAAGCTCTACTACCTCGCTCTTCAGAAGGTTACATCACTTCTTACCTCGGGTAAGTGCTTAATTAAGGTTTAATGAGAACTTGTCGTTTACATTCGGATTAAATTCAGTTTCGTTGTTGATTTGTTTCTAAATGACTTGATCTTGTTTAGAGAGGTTTTTAAACTTTCTGTGTTAAATGTAACTCATGATTGCGCAACTTTCGGAAGCTTACCGACCATGCTTGTGTATCCCCTCGCTTTGTGAAACACGATTGCGCAACCGCAAGTAACCTTGCTGACAATACGTTTTATCGTACCGCGTTTGTTTCTAACTTTAGTCTCTCTACAGACTAAACATTGGTCCCAGACTGGGCCGGATAGTTTTGAATTATTCCAGCTATAAATGGTTCTCTTAAATTTTTACGATAATTTATATCAGTGATCACGTGGTTCCTTTGTGACTAACTAAGAAACACTTATGTTATTTTGTAATTTGTTTATGTATTTGTGGAAGGTGTTTATTTGTCTTATGTTGCTGTTGTATAGGATTAGGATGTCATCTACGTATCTGTACAAAAATATTATTTTGTAGGCGTGTTTGTTGTTGTTTATGATATCTTTTTGTTCTAAATTGTGTGTGAGTATTTCTGAAAATATCCATGAAATAGGAGATACCATGGGTAAAACGTTGTTTTGTGTGTAGTATTTTCCGTTGTACTTTAAAATAATTCTGTGAAGTAATTGTTTCTGTTAGTGTTATTATTTCTTTGGGTGTGTTCCCTGGTGTGTTGTTTTTTATTAACATTTGTTTGAGTACGTTTATTGTTTCTTTGACTGGTATGTTTGTGTATAGGTTGATGATGTTGAATGATGCTAGTGTAGAGTTGTGGGGTATGTTGGTTTTTTTTGTGTAAGGTCTATGTTGTTTTTTACACTAGTGTGGCTATGAAATGTGATGTTTTTTCTTATTATTTTGTCGAGGTGTTTTGCGATTTTGTGTGAGGGTGCTGATGTGTTATTTGTTAGTGGGCGTATTGGTATATCTTTTTGTATATTTAACGTAAGGCGTTGAGTGTTGATGCTTGTGGTTTAATTTGTGCAAGGTATTGTTTTTGTTCTTTGTTTATTATGTGTGTGCATTTGCTTATGTTATTTTTTTATTTGTGTGTGGAATTTGTTTGTGGGGTCAATGGGTGTTTCTGTGATGTCGTAACTTTTAAAGTATGACTTGTTTGTGTAAGTCTGTTTCGTGTATAATTACAGTGATGTTGCCTTTGTCCGCTTTTATGAATTTCAGTAAGTAGTGGTTTTTTTTATACCAAGACAATACAAACAAGTGTAATTTCTATAAAAACCTCAAGGTGTACTACACAAAAACTGCAAATTATAAAGATGAATTTTTCAATTTGCCAATATAATGAGTTAATTGTTTTTTAATGTTTAGGTTCAGAAATATCAAGTGAGCTTGTCCCAGTTCCAGAGGCAGTAAAAACGATCCCAGGACGTCAAGGGAAAACAACCTTAGAGCTTTTGTTTGTGACAGAGCCTATTCCTCCATTAGGTCTTTTGTCATTCCATATAGATAAAATTGTTCCCGTGACAAATAATACAAATAATATAGCTTTGCCAATGGAAACATCACAGGAACTACCTAAATCAGAGGATGTAATTGTAGATAATGGAGTAAGTATAAAAGATGATTATTTTAAGAATAAATACATACTTATTGACTCATAAGTATGTAAGTTATACACTACATGAATTCTTTTGGAAAATTTGATTATAAGAATCACTAATTTGATTATAACTTTCACTATATGCACTTAAACAAGAATCTTACTTAGTATTTATGCGAGTTAACTTTCAAAGATTGATAGTATCTCCATTATCGAGCATCACTGACGGGAGGTTGTAGTAGACTGGTAGAGGTCAGTGATGCTCGATAATGGAGATAGTATCAATCTTTGAAAGTTAACTCGCACAAATACTAAGTAAGATTCTTGTTTAAGTACATATAGTGAAAGTGATAAGTGAATACAAGAAACCAGTATTGTAAAGTTTAAAATATATATATATATATATATATTATAACTTAACTTTTGTTATAATTATAATTTAATTTTAATGTTATTTTATGTCACACCTTCAGGTTTATAAAGAATTCACAATCTTATAAATTTTAAACATCACTTGCATTTATTTCTTTACACATTATACTAACTTTATATTAATATTTTGCAGTGACGGGATTGATATCTCAACTAACATTACAATTATAAAAATGGGACTTTTGAGGCTTTAGATTTCTAAAAAAATAACATAACATAGATAATAAAGTCAGTATTAAAATTTTATAGTTGCTCTCGGGTCGTTATTACGGGAACTTTGCTTCTTAAATTAGAAATTGTGAAACTAGATTAATTTTTATTAATTGTAATGAAATTAAATTTGTTCTGAACTTTACTAAAATATAGATGTATGTTGGCTACACTTATATCCAAATAATACTTATAGTTTTGTAGAGCTCCTGGAATCTTGGCCTTTGTTACATTCTGCGCTTACACTTGACACACAAAAAACTTACTTTCTGAATACTTAAAAAAAAACTTTTACGTTGCACTTTTTTTAAAATTTATTTATAACACAAAACAATTGACTTAATTTAATAATTTACTCCTTTTACAATACTGCCATCTTTGTCCCCGCCAATCCGTATGCCTTCTTCTGAAGCTCCCTTAAAACTTAAAAACTTCTCCTGATCATTTAGTTTTTATTGAAATCCCTAATCCTCCCTCTACCACTATGTTTTTTGTAGTTTCCCACAGTTTCCACAATTAGCCCATCTAACGGTACCGAGTTAATTTCCCAGGCTATCGGTCACTGGATTTTCCCGTCTTAATAAGTTTGGACCCTTTCTATTGTCAATGGTTGCCCACACGCAGTTTATAGCTTCCCTGGAAAAGAATAATGAAATGGTACCTGCTTTGGCGGCACCTTAGCAAACTATTTATGTCTTTCTTTGCTTAATCCTACAGATAATTATTTAGCAGTAACTAAATTTATTCTTAAGCCTCACATGTTATGTTATAATATATATATTAATATACATATATTGCTTGATAAATAAAAGAAGTTATTGCTATGTATAATATATGTAAAAATAATTAATAAATAATTGCTACTAAACACTTTTAAATGTTTATAAACTTGCCCATAGTAGCACTTACTTTGTTTCTTGAGGATGGCTGTTTCGGGAGATGTGTCCTATTGTCAACTCAGGCAGTAACTGATCTCAAGGCTTACGTAGGTTAGGGTGTTAGGGTGGGAGTGGGATATTATGGTGGTGTGGGTGTATTTTGAGTGTATTAGGAGTTATGATGTCAAAAAGTGCGTGTGAGTTGTAATGTAATTGTATATTGAGTATGTGTGTAGGGTGTAGTTTGAAGTGTCTGTAATTTCGTATTGTTCAGTTGTGTAGCATTGGTTATTTCTGTGTTGTTAAGGAAGAATTTGTAGGTTAGATGTTATGTCTATGTAGTCATGTTTTGTGGAGTTGAGATGATCGGCAAAGTTTGGTTGGTAGTTATTGTTTGTTAGTGCTTTTATATGTTCTTGGTAACGTGTGTAGAAGGACCTCCCTGTCTGGCCTATGTAAAAACTGGGGTACGAACTGCAAGTTAGTTTGTAAACTCCAGTGGTGCTGTAATTGTTGTTGATTTTGTTATTGGGTTTAAATTGTTTATTGAGAGTGCTGTGTGTGGAGTAAGCTATTTTGTAGTTGTATTTTTGTTGTGTGTTGGTTAGACTGTGGGTTTTGGATGATCTATATGGTATTGATAGATATTTTATGGGATTGTCCTGTTGTGTGTTTGTATTTGGGTTATTAGGTTTATTTTTTAGGCGGTTGTATAATTTGTCAATCATTGTTGGGTTATATCCGTTAGTTTGTGCTATATATTTTATGGTGTTTAACTCCTGGTAGTGTTCTTCTTTGTCTAACGGTGTTTTAAGCAGGCGAAATTACATGGTGTTGTAAGCAGCTGGTTTATGTTAGTGTGGATGGTTTGAGGAGCTATGAATGGTCGTATTGGTACTAGTGAGTTTTCGGTATATGTTGAATTTATGTGTTTCTTCATCTGTTTGTTTTAGTGATAACTAGTAGCTCACATGAAGATGGAATCAACAAATATAAATAATTGTTCTATTTGAACAAACTGTTACTTTGATTACTGTTATTTTTATTTTAAATATGGTGATATGTTTTCTTGTAAAATAGTTAATAAATTAAACATATTTCAAAAACAAGGATACTTTTAATACATTTACTATTCAAAGCTTTTTGCCAATAAAACAGTATCAGCATCTTTAGGAATAATAATTATGTACCAAAATATTTTTACAAAAATTAAATCATATGTACTACAAACAACCATATGTTTATAAGTATTGCACTTTATGTAATTTTTTCTATAACATCAATGACCTTATAAATAGTTTGGTGCCTTGATCTCACTTGAATCTGTCTATCAATTAAAATGTCTCTAACTTTATGTTTATAAATTTCCAATAATTCACGTATATTCATCTTTAATCCTTTGTTTAATTATTTATTAATTTCATATTTTCTATTTCAGGAAATTTGTGTCCATTATTAATATAATGAGTAGCTAAAATTGATTTGTATATGTTTGGTTTAATATAAGCGTTTAAATGTTATTGTATCTTTCTCTTAATATATTTTTTGTTTGTACTACATATAATTTATTACAATCTTTAAATTATATATTATATACACCATTTCTTTCATGCAGATTGTTTTGATTATTGTTATTGTTTATTAAATTTTTAATTTTATTGTCAGTTTTGTAAGTAATTTGTAAATTTGTTTCTTTAAATAATCTTGTAATTTTGTTTATTTGGTTACCAGTGAATGTAAGTTGTCAAAATTTTTTCTCTTGTATTATTTACAAAGTTATTGTTGATTTTCTATTTTCTTATTGTGTTATTATTTAATTTATCTATAGTTTTTCTTTTAATCCATTATCTAATCCAATTTGATATATTATATTTTTCCCTTTCATTTGATCTTTCGAATTCATTGGTATTTTGTATACAATACATTTGTATACAATAAATTATACAGCGCTGCCATTTTTTGGTTGTATGGTTGTATGGTTGATTTGAATAATTTGGTATTATTTGATTTGTCTGCGTTGGTTTTCTATATATATATTATATCCAAATTTCTTATTGTTTTTAGGAATTGTAATATCTAAATAATTTAGTTTATTATTTGATTCGAATTTATGAGTAAATTTTATATTTCCGTGTATATTATTTATACAATTTCATATTTTGTCAATATTAAAACCATTATTATTTAATATGTATAATCCATCATCTACATATTCCATTCTGATCGTATGTTTTAATAATCTTATCTATTTCAATGTCTTTATTTTGTAAAAATATTTCCGACAATATGTTTGACATTGGAAAGCCCAATGTTAATCCATCTTTTTGTTTATTAATTTTATTATTATATAAAAAATAGTTTTGATTTAATATGATTTTTAATGTATTTATTATTTTTTGTGTTAATGTTTTATCCTGTTCAAATGTATCTATATTATCTTTTATTATTTCAAGTGTTTTCATTATAGGTATGTTATTATACATTTTAGTAACATCAAATGATAATAATTTGGTATTATTATCAATTGTAATAACTTTTAATTTTTCAATAAGTTCAATGAAATTTTTTATATTATGAGTATTATTTAGTTTTACCTTATCTTTAAGTAATAAAGCCAAATATTTTAAAATTTATAAGAAGGAGCAGTTGTAAAGTTAACTAATGGCCTAATTGGTTTATCTTCTTTATGCAATTTAATCAGTCCATTTAATATTAGAATTTTATGATTCTCATTTATATAATTATTAGTATATTTCTGATTAAATAATTTAGATGATGTTTTTATTATATTTTTTATTTCATTTTGATATTTGTCTGTGGGATCTTTATTTATTTGTGTATATTGATTTTTAGATATATTTTCAGTTTTATTTATATGTTCTTGTTTATCAATAATAACTACAGCATTACCTTTATCAGCTTTTGTCATAATAAGATCATTAGTTTGTAATTTTTGTTTAATTTGATAAATTTGTGAGGATTGTTTTATGTATGTATGATTAGTTGTTATTTTTAATTAACTTTATTGTTTCATGTGATGTTTTAATTCACATATTCTTTTGTTCCGCTTCTTTTAATTTACTGATCACCAGTTCAGTATCTATTATTATTTTATCTATATTTCTTTTCATATCTTTTTTGAGGTTTATTTTATTATTATTTTCTAAAATTTTTATTTCATTTTGGCTAAATATTGTATTTCTTAAATTATCAAAATTGGGGTGAAACTTATGATGTATGATTACTTCAGTATTTTTATCTTTGTTCATTTTTAATATATCTAGTTTTTTGTAAACTAATTTTTTTGAAAAATAATTATGTAACAAAATATTTTTACAAAAATTAAATCATGTACTACAAACAACCATATGTTTATAAGTATTACACTTTATGTAATTTTTTCTACAACATCAATGACCTTTTAAATAGTTTGGTGCCTTGATGTCACTTGAATCTGTTCATCAATTAATCTGTCTCTAACTTTATGTTTATAAATTTCCAATGTTTCACATATATTCATCTTTAATCCTTTGTTTAATTCTTTTATTAATTTCATATTTTCTATTTCAGGAAATTTGTGTCCATTATTAATACAATGAGTAGCTTAATTTGACTTGTATATGTTTGGTTTAATATAAGCGTTTAAATGTTCTTTGTATCTTTCTTTTAATTTGTTTTTTGTTTGTCCTACATATAATTTATTAAAATCTTTAAATTTTATATTATATACACCATTTCTTTCATGCATATTGTTTTGATTATTGTTATTGTTTATTAAATTTAAATTATATATATATATATATATATATATATATATATATATATATATATATATATATATATATTATGTTATCCATTGTTTTTCCGTTGCACTGACTTTATGAAGTTAATATATTACTATTGTAAGTAATTTTATCCATCATTAAGTGCAATGATTTTACCTTGTATGATGAGGCACCTTTCGGTCACTTGACCATTGTCGAATCACCCTAGGTGATTACTAGGTATTAATCCAGAAATATATAAATCAAATTTTGCAAATCATTGTATTAATAATATGCACCAATTTCCAAATATTGAAAATATGAAACTGATAAAAGAAATTAATAAGGGATTAAGAATGAATATATATGAAGCATTCGAAATATATAAATACAATAATAATAACAAATTAATAAAAGAACAAATACAAATACATTCTAAATTTGATACTATATTCAATGTCTATAATGTTACAGCAACAAAATAAATTTGGCAACAATTCTATTTCTAATTTAACATATGTTTTAGGCCTATAGCTTACATTATTGTAATTTTCATTCCTGATTATGTTGGTACTGTTTACCAAGGAAAAGCTTTGAATATAAATTAATAAATATTCTTGTATTTGAATAACCTATGTTGCTTTAAATTATTAAACAAGAAAATGTATTTTATATATATAGATATATATGTATATACAGTAGAACCCCTCAAATCCGAACCCCCGCAAATTCCGAAGATGATATGATGGAAACCAAATTTTTAAAAAGTATCTACAATTTAATAAAGTATGTACTGAAAGTTTACTACTCATGCGAAACTCATGACTGAGATGTGTAATATATTGAAATTGACACTGTA
Organism: Prosapia bicincta; assembly: GCA_036971475.1. Taxonomy (NCBI): domain Eukaryota; kingdom Metazoa; phylum Arthropoda; class Insecta; order Hemiptera; family Cercopidae; genus Prosapia; species Prosapia bicincta. Next base: position 123,428,891 of record JBAIZL010000004.1, on the reverse strand, counting down.
AAAACATGATATAATATGAAGGCCTATACTTTACTACTGTATCACTTCATTAACATATAACTAATTGACAGTAAAATAATAATAGAAAAGACAAACACTAAACTATATGTTTCACTTAAAAAGAGAAAACAGAATCACTTAACTGTATGTTTCACTTAAAATCAGTAATCTTCATCTGGCGAAGAGACATAAACCTTCCCAAGGATGTGATGTTACGCCATGGTCGCATTAGTATAACATCATTGGGTGTTGCAGCTGTATGTTGTTCTACATAATGTAACACAATGTCGAGTGTGGCGGCAGCATTGGCATGAGTAACAGCATTTGTAGAGGCATTTTTTTTTGCTATCACTACCTGCTAAACTGTCATCGTGTTGTTCCTGGACCATAGACACCATGTCATGCTTGATATATTCTTCATTGTTATCTAGTGCATGTCCACTCTTCCAGGAATATTAATGGGCGACTAATAAGAACTCTCTTTTGCCTCTCTTGTATAGACCATAAAAATACAGCCTTGTCAATTTTTCACAGAAACTTTCGCATGATGCAGTTGTTCTAAAGACTTTTACCATGTAGCACGGCTAAACTGTTCAATTTTTTGTCTAGTCACTTATTGTAGCCTTACCAACACTAAATTCAACAGCCAACGTTGTCAAACTTTCCCCTTTGTCTAGTCTCATTAACACTTCAAGTTTTTCTTTTAAATTGCAATAACTGTGTTTCCGCTTGCTCGCCATAATGCACTTTTAGAAAGCTAAAACTCTCTATCCACAGAACAGCTTTCCCACTGCACAAAAAAACACTGGGCAACTAACTTGTCTTGGCTTGTCATGCTCTAGATTGTTTTGCTAGTATTGCTTACATGCATTAATCATTTACATTAGTCCTGTACTGTATGTTCTTTATACCCTAATCTTATCTTTCCTCTGTGACAAGTAGATAGGTGAAGACTACATAATCGAAACTCTAACAGTAAACAGAGCAGTTCTATTGATAGGCCACAATATAACACAGCCTTAATTGTGTAGGCTACAATAACTTAAAGCTATCATTTATAAAGAGACACATCTGTTATGTGTAAAAGTATGAATAGATTTATGCTACAAAATTTTTCTTGAATGAAGGTCTACAGTACAGTATTGATACAAAAATATAAATGCTCTAATATTGTTCTTTAATAAAATAACGTACTTCTGTCAAATGCAAAACACACAGCAAATCCGAACTTTTTCGGCAAATCCTAACTTTTCCAAATCCAAACAGGCTATAGCCCCAATTAGTTCTGATTTAAGGGGTTCCACTGTACATAATATATATATATATATATATATATATATATATATATATATATATATATATATATAGATAGATAGATAGATAGATAGATAGATATATGTATGTATGTATATATATATATAAATGAATAAAATACAAAAAATAGTTTAATTTATATATTTTTCAAAGATTTTTGACAATAAATGTATTAGCATTTTCAGGAGTCATTAAAGATTGTAGATCATAGTTTTTTCTGAATATGCTAATATAGCATATATAAGATAGTAAAAGGTTTTATTCAAACTAATAATTTCAAATGTGTGTTATACATTTGAAATCGTAACATAGCACCTGTATAGTTTTGGTAGCAAAACTAAAGAAAGAAAATGAAAATAGGGTAGTTCAAATCATTAACGGTTACACTAAAACGTCCGGAAGACCACCCACGCTTTGTTGGAGCAGTATGGGGTCTGCTTTATTAATAAGAAAAAACACTGAATTTAAATTTAACACTAAACGTTAATTAAAAGAAAGATAACACAAGTTTCATGAGTAGCAGTTAATTCTAAGCCATTTACCAATCGAACTGTATGAGGTTCTTGAAGAGCGGTGAGTCGTTCGACGAAACAGGCCTGTTTGGTGTCTAGCAGAGATGAAAGAAGGTTCTCGACGAGTGGCATGAACTACAACTCATTTAAGATTATTGTAAAGTAAAATCACTTCAAATAGTCACAACAGAAAAGCTTTAATCAACACTTGATAGTTCACACACGAGGTTAAAGAGTTAATTGTCTGCGGTGTAATGAAATACCACGCGGCTAACCTAACAAATTACACTTGTATAAAGAAAGCGGTTTAAAACAGTTTTATCGCGGCTAAAATCGTTAATTCATAGTTAGAACGCATCTAAGACATTAACTGAATATAATCAGTAAGCGGGGTAATAATCAGACGCGGTTTAAACCCGATGTAATCGGCTAAAACACTTGAATAGAAACCAGGAAATCCGCACTAGAAAGCCATGTTGCAAGAAGAGTGTAACTTGAGAGAAGACGGAAATGCTAGCAACAGGTGACTAAATCAGATAATTAGTCTAAAACCATAGATGAATAGTCTAGATTCATCTGGTGACTGGATCGTAAAACCTACTTATGTTAAGTAAAAGAATCCTAGATTCTGGTCGGCAATGAAAGTCTAGTAGGCGGTGGAACTTGAACTGTGATAAAACACCAGCTGATTGCTAGGTTATACGGAATAATAAGAATTGTAAACAAACGTGGTCTGTTGAAAGTGAGGTTAAGGATCCTGTACTTAACATACCGCCCACCAAAACGAATGTTTTTAATCCGCCAGGTGGGTAGGGGGCGAAGAACCACTAAAGCACCGGAAATCGAGGGTGCCGAAGAGAAAAAAGTGGCAGGGAAAACGAAGAAAACCAAAAGAAACAAAAGGGGCAAGAGCGCCGAAGAAAGAACCTGTAGGAAAGCGGTGAAGAACTAATGATGAAGCGGAAAGCCGACGAGCTTGTTGACTGGTCTCTTCAGTTGTCCATGTGCAGTCTTGACAGTAGCTACCCTATCGACGTGGTCTGTTCCTGGATGCAATTTGAGGATCCGACCCATAGGCCAATGAAGAGGGTTCGAATGTTCACCAGTTATGAAGACGATTTGATTCTCCTTGAGCGGGGAGGTGTCCTTGTTCCACTTGTGCCGTTGAATTTGTGTGTGTAGGTATTGGGTGGACCAAGTTTTCCAGAAGCGGTTGGACATTTGCTGAAGAGGTGGCGGTTGCTAAAAGGGGTGATTTCGTGGAGGCTGATGAACTCTCCCGCCCACCATGAGCATTCTGGAGGCGTCGACTAGAGGGCGAAGAGACTCGGTGATATGGTTAAATCTTCTAACGGGGCCACTGGTGGTGGTACCCTTGGGTAAGTTCTTGTAGCGTTGAGTGTCTTTAATGGTGCGGATGACTTCTTTCCTCTCCATGGATCGACGTGCAGGGGTGTAACGAGCGTCTAATCTTGTAGTGAAGGCGTGAGGTTGACGACATAGATGGTCTGGAAGCGATCCTGAGATAATCCATCCGAAGAAAGTGTTTAGGGCAGCAGGTTGACCTTTGATTATGGTCTGTGGTTCATTAATAAGACTGCGGTTAAATACGTCAGATCCAAGAATTAAGTCAATTTGGGCAGGAGTGTCAAAGTGAGGGTCAGCAAGTTGGAGATGACTGTAACGTGCGTGTATACTGGGTGATAGTGCGATTGATGGAAGAGGGTCAGTGATGTGAGGTAGTACTGCAGCTTCGACATCGAGTTTGAAATTTGAGGCATATCTAGAAGAGATTTGTAGGGACACATATTCTGATATATGTGTGGTTTGAGAAGCGACCCCGACAAGAGAAACATTTGATTTCCTAGTAGGTAAGCTCAACATTGCGGTTGCGGGTTTCGTTATGACAGACACTTGACTGCCTGGGTCAATGATTGCCCGAAGGATATGCGGATTTCCAAAATGATCATTTACAATGACTTGAGCGGTGCCTAATAAGGCAGAAGCGACGTTAGTTTTATCGGCGCTGGCGAGAGGTTTTCCATTGGTAATTGAATGGTTGCAGTCATTGGCTGAGTTTGGGTGTCGATGCGTGCACGGTCGCTGGGGCGAAGCTGAGTTAGAGTCATGTAACAAGGAGTGATGATTACCGTTGCAATGTTTACAAGTCTTGAGTGACCTGCATTTGTTTTGGTAGTGGGTGCCGAAACAATTGAAACAGCGCTGCATATGTCGTATAGACTCGCGACGTTCCTGAGTTTTTAGTTTGAGAAAGTCTGGACAACAAAAGATATTGTGAATGGCTGAACAATAGAAACACTGTGCTGCGGACGGATCGTTACGAGGCGGGTTGGTAGGTCGGATAGGCAAGCGCGGTCTGGGTAAATTTTGTCTAACAAGCGGTGATGGTTGTGGTGCGGGTGCTCTTCGGTTGAACTGGATGCGTTGGCTTATCACTGGTGTTCGCAAAGCCTGCGGTTGAGTCCTGGCGGTGTGGTGCATTGTACTGCGGTGATGACCTTCATTCAGCTGTGCGGCTTCATCTGCGTAGTCGGCAGGGTTACTAGTAGCGGCTGCGGTAGTCGATATCAGCGTCATGAGTCTAGTGGGGTATTCGAGGTGCGGTGTTGGACTCTCAGGAGATGTATTACTTAAGTCAGGTTCATTGACAGAGGAGACCGACAGTTGGGGTTGTTGGCTTGTGCTAGCTGCGGTTGAAGTCGAAGGCTGGTTGAGCAATTCCATTGCCCTAGCTTGTTCAGTTACAAAATCATTCAAACTGCGGTAAGTAGGCATAGTGTTGGTGCCTAGCCTGGTTTCAAAATTAAGACGAGTCTTCGGATCTAAATTATTAACTGCCATTTGAAACAACAGAAAATCTGCCAAGTCCGGTAAGTTAATGGCCTTCAAGGCACATACTGCGTTAGAGTGTGCGGTTAGAAAGCGGTTGAGTTCTGAGTGCGAAGCGGTTTGCATTGATTTGAACTCTTGAATTTGTTTGAAGTAATGATCGGCTAGCCTGCGTGGGTTGGCATAGCGGTTTCTTAGAGCGTTGTAAGCTATTGCATAATTATTGTCTGAAATTGTCAAGCCGGTAATGATTGCTAAGGCATCGCCTTTTAAAGTTGATTTTAAGTACTGAAATTTTTGTACTGCGGTCAGATTTGCATTAGAGTGGATCATAGAGTCAAACATCGTGATAAAGTCTGTCCATTGACTGTTATTGCCTGAGAAAGTGGGTACTTGTAGGCTTGGCAGACTGATGCAATTATTTGTGAGGTTAGCCGGTGAAATTTCTTTTTCTTCAGATTTTATAATGCCTGGACATTTAGCCAGGATGGGCAAATACAAAAGTTGAAATTTGGCTTTCAATTGAAAAGCCTTTTCTGCGGTTTCAGCGACTTCATGCTCAAAACTTTTTTCCATATATTCGTATGTGTCAATAAAGTTGCCGTGGATGCGTCGGATTTCGCTAATGAGACCTGTAGGGATATCATTTTCAGCGATTATGTCAATGACCTGTTCTAGGTCCTGAATGATGTTGCTTAATTTGGAGAAATAATATTCGGTATTAATTGCCATTTTTAACAACAGAAAATAAAATTAGTTAAGGAAATTTTTAAAGATGAATTTTGCAGTGAACTGTATCCTATGGTTTATTTGATTCAAATTATCCGGCCCGTGTTGACCATGTATAGTTTTGGTAGCAAAACTAAAGAAAGAAAATGAAAATAGGGTAGTTCAAATCATTAACGGTTACACTAAAACGTCCGGAAGACCACCCACGCTTTGTTGGAGCAGTATGGGGTCTGCTTTATTAATAAGAAAAAACACTGAATTTAAATTTAACACTAAACGTTAATTAAAAGAAAGATAACACAAGTTTCATGAGTAGCAGTTAATTCTAAGCCATTTACCAATCGAACTGTATGAGGTTCTTGAAGAGCGGTGAGTCGTTCGACGAAACAGGCCTGTTTGGTGTCTAGCAGAGATGAAAGAAGGTTCTCGACGAGTGGCATGAACTACAACTCATTTAAGATTATTGTAAAGTAAAATCACTTCAAATAGTCACAACAGAAAAGCTTTAATCAACACTTGATAGTTCACACACGAGGTTAAAGAGTTAATTGTCTGCGGTGTAATGAAATACCACGCGGCTAACCTAACAAATTACACTTGTATAAAGAAAGCGGTTTAAAACAGTTTTATCGCGGCTAAAATCGTTAATTCATAGTTAGAACGCATCTAAGACATTAACTGAATATAATCAGTAAGCGGGGTAATAATCAGACGCGGTTTAAACCCGATGTAATCGGCTAAAACACTTGAATAGAAACCAGGAAATCCGCACTAGAAAGCCATGTTGCAAGAAGAGTGTAACTTGAGAGAAGACGGAAATGCTAGCAACAGGTGACTAAATCAGATAATTAGTCTAAAACCATAGATGAATAGTCTAGATTCATCTGGTGACTGGATCGTAAAACCTACTTATGTTAAGTAAAAGAATCCTAGATTCTGGTCGGCAATGAAAGTCTAGTAGGCGGTGGAACTTGAACTGTGATAAAACACCAGCTGATTGCTAGGTTATACGGAATAATAAGAATTGTAAACAAACGTGGTCTGTTGAAAGTGAGGTTAAGGATCCTGTACTTAACAGCACCCTTAGCCGTTGTGCCAAAAAAGTTATCTGCCATATTTTTTTTTAATTTATGATGAATAATATTTTGTGTTCATTAAAAGAATATATTAAGTAAATTTTGTCTATTTTACAACTTATTTTCAATTCTGGATATCTAAACTTGACTGCCATTAGTGATAATATAAACACAATCAATTCATTTACAGATGTTCAAGCTAAGATTCAAAGGCAGCAATGGATTTTTAGATGCCATTGAAAGACAAGGAGAAACATGGCTTTTCCAGCAAAACTTCTTTTACTATGAACCAACTACAGGCTTTAACTACGACCCAAATAATAGAGCTTCTGGTGCCTATGTATTTAGACCTAGTTCTAAAAAAGCACTTGCACTTTCGAACTATGCAAACATTTCTGTTTTTAGGGGTATGCAGTATTTTTGTATATAATTTTGATATTATTTTAACAGAAATTAATTGAAATAGTCAACAACTTTTGTTATTATAAGTTGTTGTATATGAAACTTGTATTAGGTGTAGAAGCTCTCTACATATGTTTAATATGATCATAGGGAAATACAATGGAACATGAATAATTTGAAGTTCTAAAGATTGTTAAATTATTCAGAATTAAAATTACACGATTATTTTAAAAAGAGATAAGAGAAAACACTCTAACTTCAAAATTTCAAGAAAAGGTTAACTTTATTTTGAAATTATATATAAAAAAATAAATATTTATACAATGTAAAAAGTATTGAAAATCAAATCATAGTACTGCATAGAATTATAAATGATAAAATATGTTCTTAAAATAAACAAAACACAGAAGTGAAAAAATGTCAAAAAAGTTCATATTTGTTAAAAATAAAGTTAGAGATTTTCACTTCTGTTTATTTTAGTATATCAGTCATAACATATGATTCTATTTTATTTACCATATCAAATTGAAAATAAGAAAATTGATGTTCACATCATTCTGTCTTTTAACATAAATTCCAGTTGTGGTTTGGTCCACTTATTGCAATCAATGAAAGGTTGTCATCCTTTGGTTGTTGTTAAAGAATACTTTGGCTATTATCTTCATGCCAGTTAGCACTCTCCAATGCTGCAGAATCTTCATTGCTGTTGAGGAAGTCATCATAGGACATGGCATCATCATCAATCACACTTTCCCAGCCATCAATGGAATACATAGCTTCGGCCAAAATTTTGTTCACATATCTTGTCACAAGTTCTGTCAATATTTTTCATACTTGTCACTATAAATGGTTTTTAACTGTTTCTTGTCGTTTCAAACCATATTTTTTACCCTTTATTAATCTTCTAGGATGCCCAGTGCATTCAAATTTTGTCATAATGTCCTCAACCAGTAAATGCCTGTAGAAATGTTTGAAGCTTTTTAGCATTCATTTTTCTGTAGGGTGATGTCAATTTGTATTTGCTAACAAATAAATTACCTTCATTCCTCAGAAAGAAATCCTGTTGTGAGCAGTATAGTAATTAATGACAAAAAATTAATTAATTAATAATATGAGTTAGAGGTTTTTCTAGTTATCAATAACAGCAGTTTTTCCAATCCATCCATGTTAGATTCAACTAATAGTTGTAATTCTTTCTTTACTGTAATTTTCTCTATTACATTTTTCCCTTTTAATGCAAAAATTTGTCAGAAAAACATTTTAAGAAATTCCATCTCATACCCAATGAAAATGTCTTTGGGACAATTGTCCTGAATCATTTCTTCCAAGTCCTTCTTCCACTGCAACACCTTCCTATTAAATAAGAGGAAGCTGCCAAAGCACCACTTTCACTAAACATATATTTACATTTTTTACATAAATTTAAATATTAGATGGAATTTTGAATTCTTTTACTATCTTCTTTACTCCCTTTTTACCTTTATAATAATACATATTTATTTCTTATGCCTACATTAAATGTCAACTATTTATACGTTCATTGCAATAGTTTGACATGAAGGTTTAGTTATTGAATAGGAGATATCACAGCACCACAGTATACTTGAAATGCACTACACCACTGTATAACATTATACAGCTCACAACATTGAGCTCATATTGCCACGAGAAAATTTGTTTTTTCAAGCAAAGACAAAAGCTACATCATACAAGAATGGTGTGAGCCAGGAAAGAACATTGACTTTTCTTGTGGGTGACTCCATGGAACCTTCATAACAGATATGTTTTCTATTTAAGTATGCATATATAACCCTAACCAGGCCAAGAGCTTTTAAAATGCTACCCTAATCCTAATTATTATTCAGAATCCTTTCATTATCCTTCATGTATAATAGATGCCTCAAAAGTAACACATATCACTTCCCCTCAAACTTAGGATTAATTTGAATTGATGGGATAATTAGTGGGATGGAGAAAAGGTGAGGAAAATCTATATAACATTTTTTTAAGGTGTATATATTTTTAAAGGTGTAATAATTAGTAGTAGATAGGAGTAAACAATATTTAAAAAAATATCTACCATTTTACCTTATATGGCTTGTTTAAATATGATTCACGAATGACATTATTAATGGTAGTATAATATCCTTATTTTTCTATTCAGGCAAAAATGTTATTGAAGTACATCAAGATTTTAACAGCTGGGTAAGTCAGATCATTCGTTTGTACCAAGGACAAGATCAGATTGAATTCCAGTGGCTTGTTGGACCAATTCCTGTTGAGTAAGTAATAGCAGTAATTATTTTCTCTTATAATTTTAATTACAGTATAGTCACAATAATTAGAATGATGAAATATAAGGAAGATCTCAAGGATTGCAGTAGTTTCCTAACTACTTAATAAGTGGTATTCCACACTAAAGTACTAAATTACACTATTTATGTGAAATTTGGTAATGGTTATTTTTCATTTATTTCAAAACTCTTTATATTTGGGTACATAAATTTAATTTGCTAGTTTACATAGTCATTTAATAAATAAAATTTTATTTTACATACTAAACTTTTCTTAGTGATGTCTTGAATTTCATAGTCTATTATGCTCTGCTTGGAGTTGTTAGATTAAGTGGTGACGGTCTTAAAGGCAGGTTTTCGATAGTATCAAATAGTATATCTAATTTTTATTGTTTAAACGCAGGTTTTCGATAGTATCACAAAAAGAACCACATCTCAACACACTAGAACAATATGAAATTTACAAAAACACAAAGTACAAACATATTAAACAAACAAACCCAATACAAATCACACATACTCTTTGATACTATCGAAAACCTGCATTTAAAACCGTCACCACTTAATCTAGCAACTCCAAGACAAAGACACTGATGAAGATCGCCACATAGCGATCGAAAATGTTCTGACTCAGTAAGTTTTTACCAATTTACAAAATTTAAAGTTTGGGTGGCTATATACTAATGTTAAAGTGATTAATTTTCTTAGTGTATATTTAAGAGTTGGCAATGATTGTAAAATGGGACAAGTGTCAAGGAGTTTTCCACCAGATCTTTAAAAAATAGTCACTCTTGCAAATTAATCCCATTTCAGTTTTATATTTCAGGTATAAGCATAAAATAACTTTCTTTACCCAATTAATTATAAAATATTAGTAAAGTATTGTTTTTATTTGGATATTTAATGACATTTTGCCTGATATACTTTAGATATTTTTAAATATTTAATTTAAAATCCAAAAAAAATGTATTATGAAAATAGCTCAGCTTTACTTTTGTTAAACTATTTACTAACAATAATAATAATTAGTCCACTTACAAAAAAATTACTTGTTTACTTTATTCATTGCCCCTTATCTCGGTGGCGCTATTATCTTTAGACTATTTTCACAGTTTATGCAAATTGCTAAGGAAGAGTATTTCTTTACAAATAAAAAATCTGCAAATGGAGCACCTTGTTTTGGATGAACGATTTTTCTTCCAATTGCAAGCATAACAGCTTTCGGAAACTACGTTCTCTTTTGGTGCTATAGGTAGCCCCTGGTCTTGAACGTGAGCCCATGATATTGTTGTTTTCTTGTTTATAACATATATGTTTTCACTTGATAACATATATTCTTTTCACAAATTAAGCGATGTTTGCAATGATTTCCTGTTCTTGAATTTTTTTATGAGCTCACACTCTTCTGATAAATATCTTGTACAAATTTTCAATTGTTATTAAAATATATTTTTAATCATCCAATCATGTTCAAATACATTTCTTTTAACCTATAGTGGATGACAATTGATGTTAATACAATTTTTCCAAATATTTATTCAATAACTAAATTATAAAATTAGTGGGGTCCATTTGGATGTGCACTACACCAACTTTCCAATACCTAGAAATATATTTTTCAAAGATGTATATGAATTTTTGTCCCCCCATCTGGTTGTCGTAGAAACCTCCATTGTACAACCTTAAACTGTTGCCATGGTTACCACACAACATCATAAATAGTGCTCTAGGTAACTATAATAAAATTTTCTTTATTTACCTCAGTAGGAATTAACTTGAAACATTTTTTTATATATTACTTGTTCATACGAACATCACCATTTTCCTTCAGAACTATAAATCTGTTGAATCTATCAATGTTTAGCAGTATATAAAAACTGTCAACATCCATCTGTTTCAAATTTTGGCTACAGAATAATGTTCTTTGTAACTGTCTGCATTATAAACTTCCTCTTAACTGGAGTCATGGATTAGGATTATTTGTACCTTCCAATAAGTTAGTGAAGTGATAGTTCTGTCTATAATGTCATCATCATTCACTAAAGGGATTAAAAGAACTTGACGACTTTTCTTTGCCTTGTAAGATACCAGTATACAATCTTATTTGAAGCTGAAAAGAGAGCTACCAAGAGGAATCTCTTTTATGTCAATAAAAGTAGGAGGGATCTCTTTTTAGTGTTTTTTTATGTTTAAACAAATGTGTGCCAATGATTTTGAAGAGCGTCAATGTGATAATAAGCTCAAAACTGATATTTTTTTAATTATCTACACAAGATAAATCAATACTTAATTTAAAATAATATCACTATCTGCGCAAATAAACTAAATTTACAAATCAAGAATTTCAAAATGCAAATATTGGAACATGAATATTTGCTCCAAGATTTTAGTAACACGAAAGATGACACGTGGAGGAATCCTTCTAGGTGTTACATGAATCACTGTCTAATAGAATCTAAGTAACCACTTTCTATGTGTGAAATTTTGTAGAAAGGCAAACTTTACGACTGTATCCATTCTATCCTACAACTATCATCAGACATACATACATAGGGTATCCTAAAAACCTCTCTATTCTTACCACACCTCTACTCTTAACTTACCATCTACACCTCCCACTAAGAAACCTTTCATAGATCTTTACCTCCAGCCAGCTTATCATCATCCTCCACTTCTTTAATGGTACATCATACCTTGTCCATAGGAAAAATCCTAATCCTCGAGTTCAAACCCTAGTTCGAAACCCGTGAAATTGGATCTCTAAGAAGAACCAACTCCTGAATTTATAATACAACTAATTAGCCACCTATAAGCCCTTTAGGCTTTGTTGGGGTCACAGATTTTTTATAGACACTCTGACCTAGACCATTATAGACTTTAGCTTATTATATTAAAAAAACCATAATACACTACTTAAGATTAATTATTTATACAAAAAATAGATTATTATTGGAAAATATTATTATATAATGAATTTTTAATTCAACATCTTCTTTTTTCTTCTAATATTAAAGTTTATTATGTTGAATATCTTGATAGTACATTAATTTTGAATTTAGATTTACTTTTTTGAAATATACATATTTCACGGCGTCCTGTAAAATTATGTACAACTTTGCATCTTATGCTTTAGATGTTATTTAAATAATAATAAATCCTCGAGGTTGTTCTTCTGGTAACCTCGACATGTAGTCTAGGCTCCTTTCACCACATCACCTGGACTTACATCACCCACAAAATGTTTGACTTTTCTCCATATTGACAGGATATCACAATAAAATAGCGACTATCTGCCTTGGAGATCTGGATAGGAGTACCACTTTCATTCCACTTGGATTATTTTCTGAAGACATTTTCTTTTATTTTAATTATTTAGACGTTTTACAATGGTGGGTGTTTTTAAAAAACGTACTTTTTTAATTTTCTGCTGTTGTTTCAATAATTTCCCCATTCTTAGATATCTTCATTAACTAAATATCAATTTATACGATCCTTGTAGGGCTTTAATATCGCTCCTTCACCATGTTTGATACGCTTTACAAACTTGTTCTATGCATGTCTAATTTATTCAATATGTCATTTTGCCTTTTTATCACCTACTTTGAGTTTTTACCTTTGTTTGTTTCTTAGCACTGAGGCTACATTTTACATTCAAGATACTATGTTTACAACAATAATATTTTAAATTTTACTTAGTTTATTGTTTTTGTACTGTCTGTGCTAACCCTGTTTAAAATAATTGACTTGAATAAGTAACATCAGTTATTTTACCTACTGCACCCTTTCAACACTATTACCTATTTTGCGATGGTCATTTGGCTATTGAAAATAGCATAATTATAATTAATAAATAATTATAAACCCTTAGCATTAGAATTATACAGTACCGTAATTAAAATTAACAAACCATTATAAATCGTTACCTACAAAGTATGAATGATACACTGTGTTTAGGTAAATTTCGGTAACATAATTAACATCATCACAAGGTTACAAGAAAAAGAAAATTACATTTGCTGATACTAACTGTGTTAAGTATATGTATGAAGTTAATATATTACTATTGTAGGTAACTTTATCCACCATTAAGTGCAATGATTTTACCTTGTGTGATGAGGCGCCTTTCGGTCACTTGACCATTGTCGAATCACTGATGACTTTTTCTGGAGAAAAAGTACACACAAAACACATAGTTTTTCTGTTTCTACACAAAAACACAAAGTACAAACATATTAAACGAACAAACACAATACAAATGTCACATTCTTTTCGATACTATCGAAAATCTACCTTTAAACCCGTCACCGCTTGACCCAACATCTCCAAGCAGAAGACACTGATGAAGATCGGCACATAGTGATCGAAAACATTCTGTCTCAGTAAGTTTTAACAAATTTACTAAATTCAAAGTTCGGATAGTTATAAACTATTGTTTAAGTGATTAATAAGATTCATTGAACGTAATGGACTATAAAATTCAAGAATATATATGTATATATATATATATATATATATATATATATTCTTGATAGTTTACGTTATCCATTTTTTTCTGTTGCACTGACTTTATGAAGTTAATATATTACTATTGTAAGTAATTTTATCCACCATTAAGTGCAATGATTTTACCTTGAGTGATGAGGCACCTTACTCAAGGTAAAATCATTGCACTTAATGGTGGATAAAATTACTTACAATAGTAATATATTAACTTCATATATATATATATATATATATATATATATATATATATATATATATATATATATATATATATATATATATTACTATTGTAAGTAATTTTATCCACCATTAAGTGCAATAATTTTACCTTGAGTGATGAGGCACCTTTCGGTCACTTGACCATTGTCGAATCACTGATATTTATGAAAAATATCAGTGATTCGACAACGGTCAAGTGACCGAAAGGTGCCTCATCACTCAAGGTAAAATTATTGCACTTAATGGTGGATAAAATTACTTACAATAGTAATATATTAACTTCATAAAGTCAGTGCAACGGAAAAACAATGGATAACATAAAATATCAATAATATATATATATATTGTAACATTTATAGAATGGGCTATATAATATTATTTAAGAATTGGAAGAATATATTAGAAATAACTCACACAAAATTTAAAAAGAAATTCATTAAAAGATTGGTTAGGTTAAAATTGAAACTAAATTCAGGTAAAAGCCTAGGTTAGTAAATAAGATATTTGAACTGTAAATACATAAAGAAATTTATTGTATCAAATAAAAATTTAAAACAAGATAATCTAATAATAGTTATATGTTAAACAAAATTGTAAATATTAGTAACATAGGGCATAAGTAATTACTTGAAGGAAAAGTGAAAAACGATTGTAAACAATGAAAGGTTATGTTCTTTGAATCCAGTCAAAACACACACATTTCGAAATATTTACAAAAGTAAAACACAAAGACACTTCACACACTAATAATAGTAATTAAATAAACACTGGAAGGTTGGTTAAGGATCGGAAAATTGAAACAGTATGTTAACAAAATTAAAACTGGTGAAAATAGTTCGTTGACATTAACAGATGTGAAAGTAAACAAATATAAGTCGGTCAGGTGCAGTTTGACTCTAGTGGGAAGGAACGGAACTTCGTTAAATTAATATCCATATGTTCTTTTTTTAAGAAGAAGGAGGCCGCCATATTTGTAACATTTTAAAGGAAAAACGAAGCGTTAGTTTAGTTAGAGGCTGGCGTGGTGACGCCGAGGCAGCAGACCTGCCCTGTGCAGTCAAAATTCAATTTGAAAGGAATTAGTCAAAATTATACAGTTTTGTGAGGAAGCTTGGCCAGATTAAACAGGAATAAGAAAATTAAAAGATATAGTACAGTGAAAATATAATTTGAAAGAACTAAAACGAATTTAAGTGTGTAAAAAAGTGAAATTTAAAGACAACGGAATTCTACATGTGAGCAAGCAGCCATTCGCCGATATTTATTAAGTTGAGTATATAGCGCTATAAAAATAAACTTTAGTGGACTCTTAGGATAATAGGGAAGTTTAATTTTGTACATTAGAATATCTTGTGATTAATAGTAATAAAAACTTAATCCAGTTCAAATAGTTTCGCCTTTTTGCTTATTCAAAATTAAAGTTTTTCCATCAGGAAAATATTTATTAAACAAATTTCAAAATTTAATATTGTTTTCAAAATTTATTTAATTAACAAAAGAAGTAAAAATATAGCCCATGTTATAAACCCCGAGATTGTAAGAGATCGTAAAATTAGCCAAGGGTATTAAAATTGTGTAACTGTAAAATCAAAAGAAAAAAGAGTTAAACCGAGTTTGTTAAAATTGTTAAGTTAGAAATTTTTGTTTTGTGTGTATTGTTTAACTGTTGAAATAGAAATTGTAATAATAATTATGAATTGTTCCTGAGTAAGTTTTTGTGTTTTAACTAGAAGTTTGATATATATTATAAAAGAAATATTTAATAGTAAAACATCCTTGTATTGCGTTTGATAAAAAACATTACAATATATATATATATATATATATATATATATATATATATATATATATATACTAAAACACTTGTAAATATTTTACAACTTGACTGTAGTAGTACTTACTTATATTTGTTGAGGGCAGCCATTTTGTGAGATGTGTCCCATTGTCAACTCAGACCATAACTCAGTAACGGTCTGACTTGACAATGGGACACATCTCCCGAAACAGCCGTCCTCAACAAATATAAGTACCCCTACAGGTAAGTTGTAAATTATTTACAAATGTTTTAGTGAAAACTAGTACATCACGTGAAGATGGATTCAATTAATATATATATATATATATATATATATATGTAGGAATTTTTGGACTAGATTGGAGATTGACAGACTTACCTAATGGCAATAGTCCAAATCTGCAATCTCTTGGAAATAGACACATATAAAAACTTAACAAGCTATTGAAATATTTCGATCAAAAATGATTTTCGTCAGTCAAGAAAGAGAAAAACAAAAGACTGAAGTGAACCACAGATGTGTATAAATATCTAAATGTCACAGATTTATAGTTTATGATATAGTGCTATATGTGATTTGTGTAAATATTGTTCTATGTGATTTGTGTAAATAATAATTACTTGAAACTAGATATTAATAGTCTGTCAGAAGGAAGGTAAATAGAGTTGTTAAAAATTATATAAGTTGGGGGGAATGTAAAAAGAGTATTATCTGATGTTGAGGTTAGGAGGCTCTCTAGATTTGGTGTACCACTGGTATGATAACTCTCATCTTCTCAATTCTGAAGGATTGCAATCGGGGGGTAGGGTCTTAATTATTTTGGTGGTATAACAATCATTGAAAGATATGATGTTGTGACTAGCAGCGTGTTGAGCGGTCGGCCTGTCTATGTTCATGGTTCCAACGTCATGTCTGTGGCCATTCATTCTGACGCTCAGACCATCCGTGGCCTATGAACTGTGGCCGGGCAAAATTTACATTGCAACTGGTATATTACATTTCTGGATGTACAAGTATGGTGACCCTGAATCTTGAAGTTCACATTGGTTGCTAGGCGATATCATAAACTATAAATCTGTGAATTTTTGACATTTTAATATTTATACACATCTGTGGTTCACTTCAGTCTTTTGTTTTTCTCTTTCTTGACTGACGAAAATCATTTTTGATCGAAATACTTCAATAGCGTGTTAAGTTTTAATATGTGTCTATTTCCAAGAGATTGCAGATTTGGACTATTGCCATTAGGTAAGTCTGTCAATCTCCAATCTAGTCCAAAAATTCCTAAATAAGCTTTAAACTCTACTAGAACTAGCCTCTATATATATATATAATATGTTTTCTTGTTTGATAATCTAAAACAACATAGATTATTCAAATACAAGAATATTTAATAATTTATATTCAAAGCTTCTCGTTAGTAAACAGTACCAACATTATCAGGAATGAATAATACAATAATGAAAGTTATAGGCCTAAAATATATATTAAATTAGAAATAGAATTGTTGCTAAATTTATACAAATTGCCAAGTTTATTTTGTTGCTGTAACATTATAGACATTCAATATATCAAATTTAGAATGTATTTGTATTTGTTCTTTTACTAATTTGTTATTATTACTGTATTTTTATATTTCGAATGCTTTATATATATATATATATATATATATATATATATATATATATATATATATATATATATATATATATATATTCATTCTTAATCCTTTATTAATTATGAATTTCTTCTATAAGTTTCATATTTTCAATATTAGGAAATTGGTGCTTTTTATTAATACAATGATTTGCCAAATTTGATTTATATATTTCTGGATTTATATAAGCATCAAATGTACTTTATATCTTTTTTTTAATTTCTTCTTGGTATGACCTATATAAGTTTTATTACAGTTTTCGCATTCTAATTTATAAACACCACCGTTTTCATGCGTATTATTTGTTTTATTATTGTTATTTATTATGTTTATTATTTTATTAGTTTGTGTGTTAATATTTGTATTTTTAAATAATTTGGTGATATTTTTTATTTCATGGCCTATAAATAAAATTGAAATCCATATTGTATTATTAATATTACTATTTTTTTTGTAAATTAAATTACTATGTTGTTTGTTAAAAATATTATAATTAAGTTTGTCAACATTTTTTTGTATTTTTAAAATAATTCAGTGATATTTTTTATTTTATGGCCTATAAATAAAAACGAATTTCATATTGTATTATTATTATTACTATTTTTTTTTGTAAATTAAATTATTATGTTGTTTATTAAAAATATTAAAATCAAGTTTATAAACAGTTTTCGTTTTATAACCGTTTTCTATTGCAATTTGATAAATTATGTTTTTTTCTCTTATTTTATTTTCTTCATTCATGGGGATTTTATGCATTCTATATAACAAGTTATATAAAGCAGCCGTTTTTTGGTTATATGGATGATTAGAATTATTTGGTATATTTTGATTTGTAAAAGTTGGTTTATGGTATATCATATATTCAAATTTTTCATTTTTTCTTATTATTGTTAAATCTAGAAAATTTATTTTATTATTTGTTTCAATTTCTATAAGTAAATTTTCTTATATTACTAATATTATTTACTTTATCCAAAATATTTGTTAAATTTATTTTATTTTTGTTTGATATATACATACATTTTTAGCAACAATTCTATTTCTAATTTAACATGTTTTAGGCCTATATCTTGCATTATTGTATTATTCATTCCTGATGATGTTGGTACTGTTTACTAATGAAAAGCTTTGAATATAAATTAATAAATTCTTGTATTTGAATAACCTATGTTGTTATATATATTATAACATAATTTCCGAGACGCAATACAACGATGTTTTACTATTTAACATTAAACATAATTTCTGACACAACAACAGGGTTTTTCTATTAAATATTTATTTGAATGAAGAGATATGATTTCTATTTAAAACAAAAAAACTACTCAGGAACAATTCATAATTCTTTATTATAACAATTTTTTTATTTCAACATTTAAACAATAAACAGAACAAAAATAAACTTAACAAATTTTAACACAATATACTAAACTCACTTTCTTTGATTTTTAGTTACAAATTTTTATATCCTAGGCAATTCTTAAGATCTCTTAATATCTCGGGGTTTATATGCATGGGCTATATTTTTAACTCTTTTGTTAATTAAATAAATTTTGAAAAACAAGATTAAATTTAGAAAACAGTCTTAATAAATATTTTCCTGATGGAAAAACTTTAATTTGGAATAAGCAAAAAAAAAACAAAACTATTTGAACTGGATTATGATTCTTACTACTATCTATTAATTAATTCCAAGATATTCTAATGTACAATTTTAAACTTCCTTATAATCTTAAAAGTTCACTAAAGTTTATTTTTATAGCGCTATATACTCAACTTAATAAATATCGAAGTTCTGCTGGTCGCTTATGTAAGATTCCGTTCTCTTTAAATTTTACTTTTAACACACTTATTTTCTTTTTAGATACATAAAATTTTATTCACACTGTATTAACTCTTTAAATTCACTTATCCCTGTTTAATCTTGCCAAGTTTCTTCACAAAACGGTATAATTTTGACGAATTCCTTCAAATGGAATTTTGACTGGTCGTGGCAGGTCCGATCTCGTAGCGTCCCCCACGCTATCTAAAACTAACGCGTCCTTAGATTTTTAACAATGTTTAAAATATGGCGGCTTCTCCTTCTTCAACAAAACCATATGCCTTATAATTTAGTTCGATTCCTTCCCACTAGAGTCGACTGTCTCTGACCTACTTTCTTCTGTTTTTACAGCTGATGCAATAACGCGATTGTTTTCACCAGTTTTAATTTTGTTAACATACTGTTTCAATTTTCCGATCCTTAACAAACCTTCCAGTGTTTATTTTATTATTATTATTTGTGTGTGAAGTGTCTTTGCGTTTTACTTTTGTAATAATTCCGAATTGTGTGTGGTTTTGCTTGGACTTTCACAAACATAACCTTTCAATTTTTTGTTTACAATCGCGTTTTTACCTTACATCTCTCCAGCAATTATTTATGCCCTATGTTACTACAGTTTACAAATTTGTTTACACAACTATTATTAGATTATCTTGTTTTAATTCATTTGTTAGGTTATTTGATATAACAAATTTCCTAATGCATTTTACTGTTCAAATACCTTGTTTACCTTTCTCAACCATTTCTAGGCTTTTACCTAAATTTAGTTTCAATTTAACCTAACCAATATCTTAATGAATTTCTTTCTAAATTTTGTGTGAGTTATTTCTAATCTATTTTCCAATTCCTAAATAATATTATATAGCCCATTCTATAAATATTACAATGTCCCCTAATTTAATTAAAATAAAAAAAATGTTCCTACTATCTACATTACACATTCTTTACCTTTTACAAGCTTGATTAAATATACATTTTTTTTAAAAATTAAATTTAAATTAACATTTATTTCCTAATTGTACATTTTATTTAATAACTAATTGAACACATTTTTTATTGAGTAAGTACGTCAACACTTTGGCTAACTTATCGTCCATTGTCTTTACTACTTTTATAACTGTCCATTTAAAAGTCATTTATACATTCATCTGTCCACTTTCGTCCATTTATACTTAATTCCTACGACGCAATTTTATCTTAATTCTTTAACAATCAAATACTGAGCTGAAAACTTCAAGCTACTTGTCTTACATGGTTTATACTAGTTTAAAACTCGCATAATACTATTTCATTAATTTTATATGTTGTTATTTATTATTCTATTTACTATCCCTTTTTTCGTGTCCTCCCAACTATTCATCATAATTTTTTTCAATTAACAATAATTTTTCTTAACCTTGCCTCAACCTCACTTCAGTTATAAATCTATCAACTCTATCTGAACACCACTAAATTAAATTTAACCCCACTTTCATATTATTCTTATTTTTTATTTTTTTAAACTCTATTATATTTATATACTTTGTTACATATATATATGACGGTAATTCACCTTACCTTCACTTATTCACGTAGACATTTATTTTATTTTAACATATTATCGACGACATCAACACATTAACACCCTTATTCACGTAGACATTCATTTTATTTCAATATATTATCGACAACATCAACACATTAACACCCTTATTCACGTAGACATTTATTTTATATCACTTTATTATTTTATACTTATATTTATCGACGTTATTTACATATTCTATTTTATTAAAAATTCCCCTTTTTCCAAATTATATTTCCCCTTTTTTATATTGTTATGCTCATCCAGAATATACATATCTTTATCTTTGCAGTGCGTCCCACTTGTACTCATTCCGATTTTATCTCTGCTATCTATTTTTAATTAGGTTATTTAATATATTTTAACTTAT
Organism: Prosapia bicincta; assembly: GCA_036971475.1. Taxonomy (NCBI): domain Eukaryota; kingdom Metazoa; phylum Arthropoda; class Insecta; order Hemiptera; family Cercopidae; genus Prosapia; species Prosapia bicincta. Next base: position 123,407,783 of record JBAIZL010000004.1, on the reverse strand, counting down.
TACCCTTAGTCACTACTCTGTTATGTTTTGCCAAATCTTTATATTTTTATTTTGTCTTGTTTGAGTTTATCTCCCTTCTATCTTTCCTCCAGTTCAATTATTTTCTTATATCATCTCTGTTTATTTTGTATGAAGTTTAACACCTAATATTTTTAAATGTTGCAATCCCATATCCTCTATTTGATCATATCTATAGCTCCTTCGATTACACTGTCCCTATATCAAAGAATATAAATTTTGTTTTAATACTTATTTATCATAGATTCATTTTTCTTTTATAATATATAATATATACGACGAAGTTCCATTATTTATCAACGCAGATTCTCCCTTACAATACGACGAAGTTTAAATAAACAATTACCATATTTTTATTACAACGATGCTTCAATATTTATTAACATAGATACCTATTTATCTTTATTCATTATTCTCAATATTCGACGAAGTTACCCATAAATTATCGTAGATATAGTTACCATCCCTTAAAACTTATCTCCTGCTAACGTTTTCTTATACACATAGTCACCTAGAGTTTACTCATATTGCTTCCTTTACCTATATTTAATATCTCCCTTCCTATTTTATTTTTATTTTCCAATATCCAGTTCTCCTGGATACATGTCATATTATTGCCTGTGTCTATTTATTGCCTGTAAACTTGTTTCCTCTATTTAATTTCTATTCCTGTGTTTCTTATTGTCTTAGTTTTCCGATTGACTGTGGGCACCATGCTCTATTCTTGTCCCCACGCCTGTCCTTGCCTTAACACCGTTTACATCTCCATTGTATCTCTCATCTGCTTCATAAGTTCTATTTTCTCTGTTATTCTCATATTTAAATTCCATCTCCCATTTTCCAAACTCGAGTTGTGCCTCCACATTCATTAACATATCCGTACCTCTGATAAATTTTCTCAATAAGCCTTGTACCACTAAGCCTTGAGACAGATATTTAACTCCTCCTATTTCTCCTATTACCATCTTCATTTTATTAATCTTTTCAATCTTCTTATTAGTTGCGGTTTGAATTGTTAATTTTTTTATTTGCCATATTTCTAATTTTCCTAGTTTATTTCTATCTCCTAACCTTCCCTGCTCTCCTAATATTTTCTCCCTTACATCTTCGACTTTCCTAAAACGCTCATCTGTTATCTTTCTTTCTCATATCCCATTTAATTTTAACTCTCCTAACTCTTCTGTGTTTTTCTTTGTTATATTTTCTACCTTCTCTATCTCTCTTTTATTAATTTCTACCACATCAGCTATTATTTCATTTGTTTCCTCAAAATTTTCCTTAATCTCCTCCTCTAATTCTCTATCTTTCTCCTCTATGTCTCTTCTCACATCCTCTATTACAGTATTATTCTCTGTCCTCCACTGTTTCCTCATATCCTCTATCATTTTCCTATTGTCCTCCCTAATTTCATCTTTTATTAATTTTAGATCGTCCTTCATCTCTCTTGTTTCGTCTCTATTTTCCTCTAATTTTTTGTTTATATTCTCATTTAATTCTTTTTTTATTTCGTCCATCTTATCTAATTGTCTATTTATTTTTTCATTATTTATATCTAATTGTCTATTTATTTTTTTATTATATATATCTAATTGTCTATTTATTTTTTATTATTTATATCTAATTTTCTATCTAGATCCTCTCTCATATCCTTCATTTCCTCTTTTATTTCGTCTATCTTATCTAATTTTTTCATGTTTACACTCATTTCCATGAGAGTTCTCATCATCTCCCTTAAATCTTCATTCTCATTATTTCCCCGTTTTTTTTTTTTTTGTTGGGTTTGCATAGGTGGTAGTCCCCTAGCTTCTTCTACCTCAATGTCTCCTATTGGCATATCTGTGCCTTCCAATTCTATTTCTTGCACTTCCAAACTTGTCCCTCTTTCCTGGTCCCCTACAACTACCAGCTCGCCTATAATATTTTCCTCCCTGTTTTCGATCCCCTCCTGAAAACTAACAAATCTACCCTGAGCAGCCCCTTCTGTTTCTATCACCCTTTTCCGCCTACCCTTTTCTAATTGTTCCCCTTTTTCTGTTTTTTTAGCTTTTTCTCCCCGCAAATTATACAATTCCCTCTCATCAGACATATTTTTTCTTTCTTTTTTTTTTTTTTAGCTATTATTAAACTTATACAAATAAACAATTTATATATATACTATAAACCTAGCCTTGACTCTATTCAACTCAGTGTTTAATTTTACAAAATATTTCTAAATCTATTTCCAGTTCAAATGTTTTTCATATAAAAAGTTCTAAACTAATTTTGTTTCAAAATCTCTCTAAATAAATTTTATCTCTTATTTTATCGAGCCCCACGTTGGGCGCCAATTATAACGTAATTTCCGAGACGCAATACAACGATGTTTTACTATTTAACATTAAACATAATTTCCGACACAACAACGGGGTTTTTCTATTAAATATTTATTTGAATGAAGAGATATGATTTCTATTTAAAACAACAAAAAAACTACTCAGGAACAATTCATAATTCTTTATTATGACAATTTTTTATTTCAACATTTAAACAATAAACAGAACAAAAATAAACTTAACAAATTTTAACACAATATACTAAACTCACTTTCTTTGATTTTTAGTTACAAATTTTTATACCCTAGGCTATTTTTAAGATCTCTTAATATCTCGGGGTTTATACGCATGGGCTATATTTTTAACTCTTTTGTTAATTAAATAAATTTTGAAAAACAAGATTAAATTTAGAAAACAGTCTTAATAAATATTTTCCTGATGGAAAAACTTTAATTTGGAATAAGCAAAAAAAAAACGAAACTATTTGAACTGGATTATGATTCTTACTACTATCTATTAATTAATTCCAAGATATTCTAATGTACAATTTTAAACTTCCTTATAATCTTAAAAGTTCACTAAAGTTTATTTTTATAGCGCTATATACTCAACTTAATAAATATCGAAGTTCTGCTGGTCGCTTATGTAAGATTCCGTTCTCTTTAAATTTTACTTTTAACACACTTATTTTCTTTTTAGATACATAAAATTTTATTCACACTGTATTAACTCTTTAAATTCACTTATCCCTGTTTAATCTTGCCAAGTTTCTTCACAAAACGGTATAATTTTGACGAATTCCTTCAAATGGAATTTTGACTGGTCGTGGCAGGTCCGATCTCGTAGCGTCCCCCACGCTATCTAAAACTAACGCGTCCTTAGATTTTTAACAATGTTTAAAATATGGCGGCTTCTCCTTCTTCAACAAAACCATATGGCTTATAATTTAGTTCGATTCCTTCCCACTAGAGTCGACTGTCTCTGACCTACTTTCTTCTGTTTTTACAGCTGATGCAATAACGCGATTGTTTTCACCAGTTTTAATTTTGTTAACATACTGTTTCAATTTTCCGATCCTTAACAAACCTTCCAGTGTTTATTTTATTATTATTATTTGTGTGTGAAGTGTCTTTGCGTTTTACTTTTGTAATAATTCCGAATTGTGTGTGGTTTTGCTTGGACTTTCACAAACATAACCTTTCAATTTTTTGTTTACAATCGCGTTTTTACCTTACATCTCTCCAGCAATTATTTATGCCCTATGTTACTACAGTTTACAAATTTGTTTACACAACTATTATTAGATTATCTTGTTTTAATTCATTTGTTAGGTTATTTGATATAACAAATTTCCTAATGCATTTTACTGTTCAAATACCTTGTTTACCTTTCTCAACCATTTCTAGGCTTTTACCTAAATTTAGTTTCAATTTAACCTAACCAATATCTTAATGAATTTCTTTCTAAATTTTGTGTGAGTTATTTCTAATCTATTTTCCAATTCCTAAATAATATTATATAGCCCATTCTATAAATGTTACAATATATATATATATATATATATATATATATATATATATATATATATATATATATAAAGTATGTGTCGTTCTTTTGGTCATTTATTTATTGAAACTAATGTTATTGTTCCTCTTGAGGTTTTTTTGCCACTGTTATTAGATAACTGTATAAAACAATTGTGGTGTAAAGCATAAATAAATGAAACCTCTACACCACAAATGACTTTTTTCTTTTAATACAAATTTGTATTGTAAATTACCTCTGAAGATGATTGCTATGCAATCGAAATGTATATAAGGTTTTTAATGAAAAAAAAGTAATTTGTGGTATAGAGGTTTCATTTGATTTATACTGTTATTAGAGATTAATAATTTACCAAACCACCAGTAGACTTACTTAATATTTTTCTTAATGATTTTTCTAGCAGATGCAATTTGTACTAATTTGGTGCATTATACAATGTTGTGAAATATATGTTGGTAATAAATCTGAAATATGAAATGATAATATTTATATTTTTGTTTTGTTATACATGTTAATTACACTCTGAATACGTAATTTATTTAAATACATTCTCTATCAAATTTATTATAAGCTACCAAGTCAATCAAACATCATATTATGGAAACTCTAGAACCTAATCGTTGATTATTAAGAATTATTAACTAAAGAACCTTCAAAATAACAAATTTTTAAATATAAATTTTTAATTTCTCAATGGGGAGGGAGTTTGATTTGCTGAAAGGAACTGGTATAATAGTTACATGCAAGATATTACTGGTCTTAGCATCTTCACATAACAAATCCAGTGTTAATGATGTACACTAAGATGTATCCATAACATTCACACTAGAAAAATAACATCTTGCAATAAATTTAGAACGACAGAAATAAATAATTATAGCAACTGTTTTTACATTTTTTATTTATTTATTTTTTTTGACAAATAGCTATGGTGAAGCAGATGATCAGTATATGACAGAATTATACTCCAATAGTAAACCATCAGCCCCAATTCATTCTGAGACCTTCACCGTCATAGAGAATAAGTTTATTTCAATCCAATATTTCCTTATAGAAAATATTACCATAATGTTCATAATATCTATTGCTTAAAAGATTAAATGGACAATTTTCCTTTGCAAACTAATTGTCAACCTAATTTTTTAGTTTGTTTATTATAAGAAAGTTTTTATTTTTAAATGTGTCACTCACAACATTCCCACTTTCAATACCATTCCAATTTCAATTGTTCCAGTTTCTTTCTATAATAATGTAAAATAATATTAAGTGATGTGTTTTCACTATATTTTCCAACTATAACTAAAAAGTTGCAGTAAAAGTAATAGAAACACTGTAAGATTGAAACCATGATTTACTATCTTTAAATTTTTGTGAGCAGTCAAGATACAGGAAAGGAAATTATCACTTGTTATAAGACTCAGTTACTCACAGATTCCACATGGTACACAGATAGTAATGGCCGTCGTTTGATGAGGAGAATTAGAAACCACCGCCAGTCATGGAATTTAACATTAACAGAGCCAATTGCAAGTAACTACTACCCAATTACATCAGCCGCTGTCATCCTTGACAATAGACACAGGCTGACTATATTGACAGATAGGCCACAAGGAGCTGCCAGTCTACAGGATGGTGAAATTGAAATTATGGTAAGTTCTAATTTTACACTTATTAATACCTTCAACTGCTAAACCTATATATAAATGGTTACCTGGTAAATGCCAAACCCATATATATTATTATTTATATTTGTTGATTCCATCTTCATGTGAGCTACTAGTTTTCACTCAACACTTGTGATATTAACAAACTTGCCTATAGTAGCACTTACTTATATTTGTTGAGGGCGGCCGTTCGAGAGTACCATTGTCCCATTGTCAGCTCAAACCGTAACTGATCTCAAGGTTTTTGTAGGTTAGGGTATTAGGGTGGGGGTGGGATCTTATGGTGGTGTGGGTGTATTTTGTGATTATTAGGAGTTATGATGTCAAAAAGTGTGTATGAGTTGTAATGTAATTGTGTATTTCTCTGTTGTTTATGATGAATTTCCTCTCCTATGGGCTGCATGACCTTGATGTGGTGGAGAGGCTTAATCCGGGGACGGGTGAAGCGGAGCTGTACGTTGTGGCTCCCTATAAACGAGAAGTCCAGGCAAATGTGTGAGCGCATGAAGGCGGCTCAAAAAAAAGGGGCCAGTCCTAGCACTTGAAGGGTTGTTGTCTGCCCGGCTCTCTCCCTGCCCTTCCCTTGCGGGCAGCAACCAAGAAGCACCCCTCATCCAGGTTGGTGGTCTGGATGAGCCCATACACCCCGATCTGAAGGTGTTATGCGATCCGTGCTGATGTAGATTCACTTCCCACAGGGTAAGGAGGGTCTTTAACAGAGCCTCAGGGGCACCTGGCACCACCCCTGAGTACGTAAGACACCTTACCGCCGTAAGCGGGGCTCTGCGGCGGCGGACCTTTATTTCCCTAGCTGCTCGTGGAAACACACACGGTAGAGATAAAAAAAATTAATTTAACTGGTCAGGGCTTAGAACCTACCGACAAATCTGTCCCTATGGAGGTGGCTTCGGCCCCCATAGAGACAGATGGAAATCCAGTTGCGAAGGCAACAGGAAAAATGAGTGGGGTACAAAGGAGGAAAGCACTCTGGCTTTCCTACCATGAGGAAGCAAAGAAGACGGAGGCGGAGGGCAGAGAAACACCCCCTTTGAGGAAACACCGGTCCAGGCAGCGGAAGGGTTTGACGGAGGCTGGGGCTAGAATCCGCCCTGTCGTCCCGGAAGCCAGTGGATCCGGTAGGACAGTACGACAAGAGAGAGAGAGGAAAAGTAAGGAAAGGGGTACTTCTAATCCTACTTTAGAGTCGGAGGCCAAGAGGAATAAACATGGGTCTAGGCCTGCTGGGTCGGGAGGGCAGTCTTTCTCGTCGATCTCCGCCAACCTACCGAGGGTTCTTGTGACCTTTGGGGATAGTGTAGGCGTGAGGATGGAGTTGGCGGCGTTCAACCACCTTGAACAACCGTCATGGACCGGATTCTGGACACTCCTAGTGGAGGTTTTGTTCCGCGGTTCAGAGACACTTACCTAAGGGATGGAGTCGCAGCATTTATTTGTGCTGAGGAGGAATCGGTAAAATGGCTGAGAGAAGTGGTACCGTCAGTTAAGCTCGAGGACGGGACTCAGGTAAGGCTAGTCCTGCCTGATGAACTGATCAAAAGGGTGAAAGTGACGGTGCTAGTACCACCACCAAAAAGGGAGGCCACTCAGTTGGTCAAGCTCATGGGGATGCAAAACCCAGAAATTGACACTTCGAAGTGGAAGATCCTACAGTGCATTGAGCGGGGCCCTGCAAGCCTCCTCTGCCTAGGATTGGATGAGGCATCGGCCAGACTATTAAAGGCAAGAGATGGGAAAGCCTTCCTGGGGACTGCAGAGATCACTCTTAAGTGGAACTCTAAGGACCCGGGCGAGAGAGAGAATCAGGAGAAGGCGTAGGGGTCAGTTGGATATGGCTGACCCTCAAGCAATGATCCTGCAAATTAACTTGCACCACAGTAAAAGCGGCTCAGTGGTCCTAACCAGGTGCTTAAATGTGAGGCACACATTACCAGCGCTTGCGCTAGTGCAAGAACCGTGGCTGGTCAGGAACCGTATAAGGGGTCTGACTGCAGCTGGGCGTACCTACACAAGTGGCGAATAAGAGGGACACAGAGCATGTGTGGTAGTCAAAGGACTAGAAACCAAGCTGATTCAAGAATTCTCAACTAAAGACCTTGCGGTGGTTAGAATTCGAGGTAAGAGCGAGATAAGTGGGAGCAGGGAGTTCATCATGGCCTTCACTTACTGCGCCCACAATAGAGAATCGCCCCCTGCAGAATTACGTAAGTTAGTTCGGTACTGCAGGGAGAGGAATATAGGAATCTTAGTGGGCTGTGATGCCAATGCTCATAATGAGGCGTGGGGCAGCACAGACACAAATGAGTGAGGTGAGGAGCTCCTAGCCTTCTTGATTGAAGAAAACCTTGTGGTTTTAAACACAGGTGCCGAGCCAACATTTGTCACTTCAAACAGAATGGAGGCTCTAGATATCACCTTCTGTAATAGACAAATGGTAAGGTGGGTGCATGACTGGCAGGTTTCGGATGAGCCCTCCATGTCTGATCACCGGATCATCACTGCTACGATGAGGGGAGTTGTCTCCCATGTGGTGTGGCTTAGGAACCCGAGAAGGACAAACTGGGAAGGGTTTAAGTCCTCGGTGAGGAGGCGGATGTCAGACTTCCGTGATAAATATGGTACATCAAATGAACTGGAAAATACTGAGGCCTACATCAGGACTGCAATTTCCACGTCATTTGAGGAAAATTGCCCTCTCTCGCGGATAAACACTGGGCGTGGTAAGCTTAAGTGGAACAGCGAGTTAGAGGCAAGACGGAAAGAGACTAGAAGACTCTTTAATAGGGCAAAGAAGAAGAAAACGGCAGAGACCTGTCAGGCATATAAAGACAGCCAGGGTCTCTATAAAATCTTATTGAAGAGGTTAAACGTGCTTCTTGGGAAAAGTGGTGCTCAGAGACAAGCACACTGAGTGACACTGCTAGACTGTTTAAGGTGTTAGCAGGTGGACCGAGGGGAGAGCTTAAGTTTGCCAAGAAGACTGATGGTCGCTTTACTGACACCTCGGAGGAAACTCTGCGTCTGCTTATGAGGAACAGTTTTCCCGATATTAGACCGGTAGGGGACGGTGCTCAAAACTTCTGACATACTGGGCTAAGGGCGGACTGGAATATTGCTGGGCAGGTGATCTCAGCGCAAAAGGTGAGAGAGGCAATTCTGTCTTTCGAGCCTTTTAAAGCGCCTGGATTAGATAATATTACTCCAGCACTACTACAAAATTGCTTGGAGGAAATAATAGGGCCACTGACAGGATTACTCAGAGGTTGTGTTGCCTTGGGTTACACGCCCGCAGTGGCTCAAAACGAACTTTATTGAAGGTCAGATCAAAAACAAGGGGGTATGTATTGGGGCTTTTCTTGATGTGGAGGGGGCTTTTAATAGTAGCTCTAGACTGGCCATCAAAAGAGCAGCTATGGATCACGGGATTTCTGATGGAATTATAAATTGGATTATGAGTTCCTTGGAAAACCGGATAAGTACTGCATCCTGGATGGGGTGCATGATAAATGGGATGGTCTCGGGGGCTGCCCGCAGGGTGGAGTGTTATCCCCTTTGCTGTGGAGCCTTGTCGTGGACGGCCTACTAAGGACGCTCAGTGGAATGGGTGTCAAGGTGGTAGGATATGAGGATGATATAGCTATCCTTGTTAGGGGACCATTTGAAGAGGTCCTCAAAGACCTGCTTCAAGAGACACTCAAGGTAACAGAAGCATGGTGCAGGGAGAATGCACTATGCATTCAAGGAGAGAAATCTGTGGCACTCATCTTCACTAGGCGATATAAAACTAAATCGCTGAAGATGATGGAAGTTGGTAATACCAAAATAAGCTACGTTGAGAGCACTAAATATCTGGGAGTTATTCTGGATAGGAAGCTACTCTGGTGTGAGCACTTGGAGGATAAGTGCAAAAAGCACTTCCGGAGCAATAGAGCACTTAAGAGCTACGTTCCGGCAATGCAGAGGAGCAATAGGCACGAGATGGGGTTTGGGTCCACGTCAGATGAACTGGATTTATTCTGCCATTGTGGTGCCGAGGTTGGTCTTTGCCTCAATCGTCTGGTGGGACAGGGCACAGAAAGAAACAAGTAAAAGAATGTTGGACCGCGTGCAGGGGCTCTTCCTTAGAGGCATAACAGCTACAAGGAGAAGCACACCATGTGCGGCCATGGGGGTTATGTTGGGTTTTCCATCCTTGAGTCTTCAAATTAGGATGGAGGCAATGAAAACTGCATACCGGCTAAGTTGTACCGGGCAGTGGAAGACAAGTAGCAAACGTCATAAACAGCTATTTGGGGATTCTCTGGCTAGAACCTCAGGATAAGATATTGTCTCTTAAAAGGGAAAAAGGAAACTACAATATCCATATTCCTGCAAGAGAGGCATGGGCGGAGTATAGACCCAGACATGGTGAAATCTGGTTCACCGATGGGTCCAAGATGAAGGAAGGAGTGGGAGCAGGATTTAGTGGACCGAGACACCAAGACAGATTTTGTCATCGCCTTGAGGACTACAACTCTGTCTTCCAGGGGGAGGTGCTTGAGATCAAACTATGTGCTGAGGAAATAATAGGGTCTGGCAAAAAAGGCAAGACCATCTGGATTTGCTCGGACAGTCAGGCAGCTCTGAAGGCTTTAGGTAAGGCTAGTACCAGCTCTAGGCTGGTGGCTGAGACTATAGCTTCTCTAGCAGAGCTGAGTAAGTATAATTCACTCAACCTAACCTGGATTCCAGGACATTCTGGCTGGATAGGGAATGAGAGAGCTGACGCCTTAGCAAAACAAGGGCTTATAACTCAAGGACCGTTGCTGAGGGCAGTGGGCATGCCGCCTAAGGAGGGGCGCAAGAGGATCACGGCACATATAGACAGGTTATGCAGGGACGAATGGAAAGTAACCTTGGGGTGTAACAAATCCAAGGTACTGTGGGGTTACTCAGGAGATTTGTGGGGCAAAGAACTATTCTCCTTAAGTAGACATCAACTCAGAGCTACTGTAGAGCTGGTTACAGGCCATGGGAATCTGAGGGGATTCCAATACAAAATTGGAAAATCTAGGTCCACTGTGTGCAAGAGATGCAACGAGGACCAAGAGGAAAGCCCAATCCACGTACTCTGTGAGTGTCCTGCTTTGGGAGCTGCAAGGAGAAAGTGGTTTGGCTGGCAGGTATGTACACCAGAGGATACCAGAAGATTTAGCATCAGGTGGGTACTTGATTTCTGCAAAGAGGTAGGTATCCACTAAGCTAGTTCTGTGGTAGGGATGGGAAGAGAGTACAAAGGCTGCAGCTAAGTGCTCTACACCGATAACGTCCCTCCAAGTTTTAGTAATAAATAACAAACAAAAAAATGATGAACCTACAAAAGGTTAGATGTTATGTCTACGTAGTTATGTTTTGTGGAGTTGAGATGATTGGTAATTACTGCTTGTCAGTGCTTTTTAATGTTCTTGGTAACGTGTGTAGGACCTCCCCGTCTGGCCTATGTAAAAATTGGGGCACGAACTGCAAGTTAGTTTGTAAACTCCAATGGCATTGTAAATATTGTTGATTTTGTTGTTGGGATTAAATTGTTTATTGAGAGTGTTGTGTGTAGAGTAGGCTATTTTGTAGTTGTATTTCCGTAGTTTGTTGGTTAAATTGTGGGTTTTGGAAGATTTGTATGGTATTGATAAGTATTTAATGGGATTGTCGTGTTGTGTGTTTGTATTTGGGTTATTAGGTTTATTTTTTACAGGTTAATAATACAACACACGTTTTCACCCCAGAACTGTAAACCTAACCAACACAACACTTTCAATTAATGAATTAAAACTACTAGACAAAGGCTTAAAATGCAACATCACACCCTAATACAACAAACAAAATTTCACCAAAACTTTAATATTAGATCTTGAAAACATAATCGAACATAGCACACCAGGAGAACAACAAGATGCAATCAGACACCAAATAAAACACAAAATAACCCAAATTAAACCCCCCAAAACAAACACCCAAGAATTAAAAACAGTCAAATACATCATAAACAAAATTTAACCATTACCAAAGCTGACAAAGGCAACATAACGGTAATTATTGACAATAACGACCTCACCAAAAAAGTACACAACTTCATCCAAAAGAACAACATCACTACACTAAAAGAAGACCCAACAACAAAATGCATTGCTCTAATCAAAGACACAATTAACAAAACTAAATTTATAATCCCACACTACATCAAAAAGCACCTAAAACAAATAAATCCAATAGCTCCTAAACTAAACGCCCTACTCAAACTTCACGAAACAGACATCCCAATACGTCCACTAATAAACCACACAAGCGCCCCCTTCTCATCTTCTAGCCAAATTCCTTGACAAAACTATCTGAAAACATAAAATTTAATAATCATTGTAGCATCAAAATTAGCCTAAATCTAATAGACAAAATAAAAAGCGTAAATATCACACACAATTCCACTTTAGTCTCTTTCGATATATCAAATCTATATACAAAGATCCCCAATCCAGAAATCATCAACATCCTCAAAAACATGCTTATAGACCCAAATACACCACATACACACATTGACGAAATCATCCACCTTACAAAATTAATCACATCTTAAAATTACTTTACTTACAATTACACATTCTACAACCAAAAAGATGGCCTACCTATGGGTTCCCCCATAGCTAGAATCTTAGCAGAAATATTCATACACTATATTGAACAAAACCACATTTTACAGAACAATAAATACTCAGATAACATAATTTACTGGTACAGATACGTCAACGATACTGGTACAGATACGTCAACGATATCATAACATTATATAAAGGTAACACACGCCGAGCACACATATTTTTAAAACACCTAAATTCCATACACCCGAAACTAACATACACCATCGAAACAGAACAATAAAACTCTCTCAACTTCCTAGACCTCACAATTAAACGTACAGACAAACAAACACATAAATTCAACATATACAGAAAATCCACTTTTACCAATACGACCATTACCTCAAACCCCCATACTAACATAAACTAGCCACTTACAACACCATGATATAACGCCTGCTTAAACTCCTTTAGACAAAGAATAACACTACCAGGAGTTAAAAACCATAAAACATATAGCACAAACTAACAGATACAACACAACAATGATTGACAAATTATATAACCGCCTAAAAAATAAACTTAATAACCCAAATACAAACACACAACACAACAATCCCATAAAATACTTATCAATACCATACAGATCATCCAAAACCTACAATCTAACCAACACACTTCGTAAATACAACTACAAAATAGCCTACTCCACACACAACACTCTCAATAAACAATTTAAACCCAACAACAAAATCAACGACATTTACAACGCCACTGGAGTTTACAACCTAACTTGCAGTTCATACCCAAGTTTTTACATAGGCCAGACAGGGAGGTCCTCCTCCACATGTTACCAATAACATATAAAAGCACTAAAAAAAATAACTACCAATCAAACTTCGCCGATCATCTCAACTCCATAAAACATGACTACATAGTCATAACATCTAACCTACAAATTCTTCATAAACAACACAGAAATAACCAACGCTACACAACTAAACAATACAAAATATATAGACATTTCAAACTACAGCCTACACACATACTCATTATACAATTACATTATAACTCACATTCACTTTTTGACATCATAACTCCTAATACACACAAAATTCACTCACACCAACATAATATCCCACCCCCACCCTAAGACCCTAACCTACGTAAGCCTTGAGATCAGTTACGGTCCGAGTTGACAACGGGACACATCTCCTAAAACGGCCGTCCTCAACAAATATAAGTAAGTGCTACTATAGGCAAGTTTGTAAATATTTACCATATATATTCTTTTTCAAATTCAGTTTCAATGTGTTGTAATAGGGACTCTTTTCTGCATGACAATAACTGGATGCTGTCAGTTAATTTTTTGTTTTTGTTTTAACGTGCATGGGCTCAGTCTAAAATTATGCAACGGTATTTAAGTTGTGTTCTTCAGATCCAATTAAGCTGATATTTTTTTTTAAGGGAGACCTGCACGTAAACTAATGTGTAAATATTTATTATTGATTATTTTCATTAAAATCAATTTTAATCATTTTAAACGGTCAAAATTTATTACTTTAATAAATACCTTCAAAGTTTATTTTTCTTAATTCTGAAAATGTACCTAAAACACGTCGGTTGGTACTCAGAGAGATGCCACAACACTGGATTTTTAAATCTAAAAAGATTATTGATTTAGTGTTTAGTAATTAATATGAAATAAGGTTTTAAGACCAAAAGTACATTTTTAGAAGCATAACATAATTGGGTAAAAATTGAATAACACTCAAGTTTGGAACCATTAATGACACCTATTTGAGTACAAAACTAACTACTGCAAATTAATTCATTTTGGGTCAACATGTGCCCTAGATCTTAATTTACCTGATTAAACCTTGAGTTGAAACACATGTTACTTCTAGGTATATCGGAGACTGCTACGTGATGACAACATGGGAGTTGAAGAGCCTTTGTGGGAAAACCAATTCAACAGAGGTCTTGTAGCACGAGGGACACATATTTTGCAGTTCAGCAAAAGCTATGAGAATAATATTACCAACAATAACATGACAGAGACTAATACAGATGAAAGATTTGAAATATATAAGTTTAAGGAAGGTGCTGAAAATCATAGATTAGAAGCTCAAAAACTGCTTCTTGGGCCTTGGTCTTCTTTTACAAGTACAAATCTCTCTGCAACAGAGTGGAATAGAAAATACAAAATGAAGGTAATGGTATCCAGTTTCCAGTTTAATCTAATACTGTTTACCTAGGTATTTGTATTACACTTAGGTTGTAATAGGTATTAAAACTAAATTTTTATAATTTATTTTCCTACAAAAATATTCTCACCTCTAAAGTAATAAATATTATATTTTTTATAGCGGTACAATTTTTTATTTGTTGTTTTGTTCCATAATTTTGTACAATAAATATCTCTTACAAAGCATATAAGTCTAGTCTTCTGGGTGACAAATCAGAAAATAAACTCTCTTGAAGCAAACAAATCAATCAAACAATGATAACATTCAAGTCTAGGTGAGCTAGTCTTGCTAGTGGTAGGTGTGACGACTGAACTGTCTTCCTTAACTGACATAGTCTGTAAACCTTGTTGGGTTAATTATTTGTAACATTATTACTAAGAGAATAATTATGAATTTAAAATAATAAACATGTAAAATAATAAATATGTAAAAAATAGATAAATAAAAATATAATGCTACTTACGGGTTGAAGCTTAACGGTTGATTGTAGTGTTCCCCTAAAATTTACACAATTAATTCATTGATAACTATACATTTGTACAAATTTTATAATGAAAATAATTTCAAAATATATTTATATATATATTTTTAATAACATCATATGAAGATGATGTGAAGAGCTACTAGGGCCTGGCATGGGATCTATAATAAGGGAGAGGCACTCTGGTGTGGGAATATTGTGAAAAGTATTGTCT
Organism: Prosapia bicincta; assembly: GCA_036971475.1. Classification (NCBI taxonomy): domain Eukaryota; kingdom Metazoa; phylum Arthropoda; class Insecta; order Hemiptera; family Cercopidae; genus Prosapia; species Prosapia bicincta. The sequence goes on along the minus strand of JBAIZL010000004.1, from coordinate 123,392,674 downwards.
ATATTTACAAAGTCGCTATTACCAATAATTTCATTAGTAAACCTAAATAGACAGAATCACACTAAACCAACATTATCACTATCAATGTCACTGTATTCTCATGATCCACTCCAATACTGATGATCTCAAATTACAAATTACACTTTTGCTATTACTTGCGACCAGACATTTGTTAACTAAAAGGGATTTTTTATTTTTTACTAGCTTTTAAGCTAAAATATTAACTTTTCCACAAAAAATCAGATCCAAAACTTGGTTTCCCTTACAATGTTGTTGCAAAAACAGTATCTTCTAATTATTTGTTTTTTGCTGCCTTCATTGATTTTCTTTAAAAATTTCATCATAATTTTTAAGCTCTGGCATGAAGTTTAAAATTATAGGTTTACTCCTTTTAATGTCTAAAATCGTTGATTGTCCAACTCCGTACATCTCAGCCAACTATTTACCCATAACTCCTTTACTTGATTGAACTATAATTAGTTTATCTGCTAACGATAACACAACTCGTTTATTTTAGAAGCCATCGAGAACAATGAAGCACACTCACAAACAAAACAATGGACGTAGCAAATCAAAGACATGCTGACTGGGTATATGATATTTTTGTGTCTTGCGACTAAAAGAAGCCGGTTGTTCTGGCTCATTTCGACTCTCAACCAGCTCCACAGCACAGAATAATGGGGGACAACCTTTTTTTACTACCTAGTACCTCTGCCTTCACGAACAAAACCTCAAACTTTGTGACCCCCATCCGGGTGAATGTTACCTAAGGCATAGGTATGTTACCTTGGTGTCACAACCCATGGTACTAGTATGTAAGAGTCTTCTGACCTTTCTGTAAGGCCTAGAGTGGTCACTGGCCCCCCAACAGAAAGAGATGAATTTCAACCAGTGACAGTGGTTCACTTGCTTTTCCAGAATTACTCAAACAAATAGAACCTTCCAAACGGCCCGGCGACTCAGAATCCAAATAATGTTTGCACTGCACTAACACTAGCAATGGAAAGGCCAATAGTACATGTAGACAGAATCATTATTTTGGTAATTGCAATAGACAATTAGGATAATCAGCGATTCAAATAGTTGGAGTTCAGATGGTTGAAGTTCTACTGAATTCATAAACCTTGGAGTACTGTAGTAACAATTCCATATTAACTACTTTTCATATCTAGACTAGATATTGTTAGAAAAAAGTATTTTATTTTACTCTATCTTACCACTCAAAAAAAACTGTACTGAATGTAAAACACATTAGTATGTACACATTAGTTAAACAGGCCACAACTTCCAACATTTAAAAAAAACATAGTTGTATACTCACTTAAAAATAATATTGACTTATCTTTTGCTAACCACATACATGTTAGACGCAAAAGACTGCAGCTACTCGGAGATAAAACTCCTAGAAATTCTCCACATCAACAAAAGATATGTGGCCCACACTCAACACACTATAGTAAGAAATGTTCAACCAGAAAAAAAAATAAACTATATCTATAAAAACGAATGTTTGTATGTATGTATGTGTGTGTGTGTGTATGTATGTTATAGACGCTTAACCACTGAACAAAAGTTGATGATATTTGAAGGATTTGTTTAATATATTCCCAGAATGGTTCCTGTGAAGTTTTGTGTAGATAAATCTACAAGGCTCCGCCCCAGAGGCTTAGGATGGTACAAAAACCGATGTATGTATGAATGTGTGTATGTATGTATCTTATGGGTGCCTAAACCACTGAACAGAAGTTAATGAAATTAAAAGGGATTCTTTGACATGGGCCCAGGATGGTTAGTGTGATGTGTTGGTGTTGATCCATTTACAGGGCTCCGCCCCAGAGGCTTAGGATGGTTCAAAAACCAATGTATAATCCTATGTATAATCCAATGTACATACTCCTGTGTTTATGTATGTATCTTATGGACGTCTAAACAGCTGAACATAAGTTAATGAAATTTGGAGAGATTTATTAACGTATTCCCAGGATGGTTTGTGTGAAGTTTAGTTCAGATCCATCCACAGGGCTCCGCCCCAGAGACTTAGGATGGTCCAAAAACTGATGTATGTATCTGAGTATGTAAGTATCTTAAATGTAAGTACCAAAACCGCTGAACAGAAGTTAATGAAATTTGGAAATATTTTTTAAACATATTCCCAGGACGGTTCATGTGAAGTTTGGTGCAGATCCATCCACAGGGCTTGCCGCAAATGCTTAAATGTTTTAAAAACCGATGTATGTATATATTTGTGTATGTATATGTCTTATTAACGCTTAAACCGCTAAACATAGGTTAATGAAATTTGGTGTAAAAATCAATGTATGTATATACGTGTGTATGTATATTTTATGAACGCCTAAATCGCTCAACATAAGTTACTGAAATTTGGAGGAATTGTTTAACTTATTCCCAAGATGGTTTGTGTGGCGTTTGGTGTAGATCCATCCACAGGACTCCACCCCAAAAGCTTACGATGGTGTAAAAACCAATGTATGTATATATGTATATGTCTTATGAACGCCTAAATCGCTAAGTTAATGAAATTTGGAGGAATTGTTCAACCCCAGGATTGTTCGTGTTAAGTTTGGTGTAGATACATCCACAGTGCTCTGCCTGAAAGGACAAGGATGGTTAAAAATCAATTGTATATATGTATGTGTGTTGTATGTATCTTATGGACGCCTAAACCGCTGAACAGAAGTTAATGAAATTTAAAGAGATTGTTTAACATATTCCCAGGATGGTTCATGTAAAGTTTGGTATAGATCCATCTATAGGGCTCCATCCCAGAGGTTTAGGATGGTTCAAAGACTGATGTATATATCTTATGAACGTCTAAACCACTATACAGAAGTTGATGAAATTTAAAGAGTTTGTTTAACATACTCCCAGAATAGTGTTTGTGAAGTATGGTGTAGATCCATCCACAGGGCTCCGCCCCACAGGCTTGGGATTGTTCAAAACCGGTTTTAGTATAAATGTGTGTATGTAATGTCTTATGAACGCTTAAACCAGTGAACAGAAGTTTATGAAATTTGGAAAGATTGTTTAACATATTCCCAGGATGGTTCATGTGAGGTTGGGTATAAATCCATCCACAGGGCTCTGCACCAAAGGCTTAGGATGGTTCAGAATACAGCCTTCCATAAGTCTAATGTATATCTACAACCAACGTGATCCGGGCAGAAACCAGAGGTAGCAAGTTCAAAGGAGAGGTGGTCTTAATTCCATGAATATCGATGATTTGACCAGATCTATCTATTGATTTCAAAAGACTACAATTTCTATTGTGACTTGCATTTGCAATAACCATAAACAAGGCAAAAAACGACAATCATTGACCATTGCTGGATTAAATTTGGAACATTTGAGCTTTTACCACAGATAATTTATATCTTGTGTTCTCATGTGTTGGGACACCTAAATATGCCTAATGAAACGAAAAAAAACATTGTCTATCCTCTAACAGTGTAGTAAATGAAATATAATTATATACATGTTTGTTTTGCTTTTCTTATTGCAAAAATTATGATTTCGGGTGCAGCAACGTGTGCCAGGTAACACTATAATATCATAAAGGAACAAACTACAAACTCACACAAACAAATCACTCACACTCTTTAACCACATTATTGAACACCTGCCTTTAAAACCAGTACCAAGTGCAATAAACAGCTCAAGAACTCATTCTTATGACCAATTGAGATAAGCGGTGATATTAAAAAGTTCCACCAACACAAAGGAAAACAGGATGTTGAAAATTTCTAAGAATATTAAAACTGAGGAACTTAGTACAAATTTAATAATCATAAGTCACAGGATCTGAGAATTTAATTATCACTGAATAAGTTTAACATTTTTGTTTACTAAAAAAAATTATAATTCCACTGTTTTCTTTTTAGTATGGAGGTCTTTTACGAGAGCCTCTTCCAGAAAATATTCACTTGCTGACTTTGGAGAGGTGGGATAAAGATTCGTTATTAATTAGACTAGAGCATATATTTGAGGTTCATGAACATCCAACTCTGTCTAAAGACATCAATGTGTCACTCAAGGTAATTGGCATTTAACAATTTATATCTACTTTGATATTCAATATGTAATAATAAGGATAGAAATATAGAGGAGTGACAGAACCAGGAGAGTTTGAGTGAATGGTAAAAAATGAGTTTTCATATCAGGATAACATAGTGAAGCCCTTGGCTTCTCTTGAATCATGTAACTGCAGTCAAACAGTTTATTAACACTAAGCATTGTTGTTTTGGTTGCCTTTATTGTTCTTTAAAAATATCATTTATTTAAGCAAGTATTTTAAAATAAACTACTTTTTATTTGTAATAAATATTAATGTAGATGTATTAGTATATCTTTCTTTAAAGTATGTTTTAAAAGTTTTGATTGTTGTTGATTTTTAAAAAATGTTTTTGGTTTCAAAAAAACATTATTTATTTTGTAAAATATTTTTTGGTGTGCGTTTAAAAGGTTTGGTTTGTAAAAACCTGTAAACAAAATTTTAAATAATGACATTTCATTTACAAAATGAAATGGAATATTCATAAATACAAACTATGCCAGATCCTCTTTCATTTTAGATTTAAATGATGAAGTTTACTGGATTAATTTCTAGCTATATTTATATCATGAATTCAGTTTTTTATCTCTGCTGCATGAAATTATCAAGGAAGAATTTACAAAAAAAATTTGTAAATTTTGGAGGTATACCTCCATTTATTTTTATTTGAATACAAAATGCAATAATCTCCCCAGGTACAGGGAGTCCAGGTTCATGGTCTTTTGGCAGAATAGCTAAAGGGAGATTAGAGTGGATGATTAATCCCTTACATTTGAAATTATACCATCATCGAAATGATTTTTTTTTTTGCTTTCTCCATATCAGAACACACACAAAATACCTAAGATTTAGATACAACTATACAAAATGTTTTTTTTTTTTATCAATGGCCTGTGTTACTATTGAATACAGATATTCTAGAAGTATAAAAATTGTGTATTCTACCAAGTTCCAAAGATTACTTGAGTAAATAAATTATTAATTTGTCATAAAAATTGTAAATTCGAAAGCACAAAAATGTAATGTTTGTCATCTGTTTTTAAATTATTTGTTTAAAAATATGGATTAATCTCCGATAGCTGCCTCAACTTATGTGTTATTGATTATTTGCTGCAAATGGCATAATGTTAAGGCAAATGTGTCATTGATAGTCACTTGTTGAATCTTTAGTTTGCTTGACCTTTGTTATTGTGTTATCATCTCCGAGCTTCAGATATGCACAAGAAACACATTTCTCATGAGTTGGTGACGGTTTCTGCTTCTCAAAACCATAAAAGAAGATATTTATATCCATCGTATTTGAAATGACAGTACAAATAGAGTAGCATTTGTATTACACCCAAATGGTTTTTTTAACCAACTAATTAGCTACCATTAAGGTCAAGCTCTTAGTCTAGTTTTTATTACTGTTACAGTGTCTCAGTTGTGTGTCAAGATTGTCCAAGATGTGTCACATGCTACCCAATAGTTTGCTATGAACTTAGTGATTTAGGTGGCAATGACGGTTTAGTATGATTGTGTCCACATAGTTTGTTTTCAATATTGTTAGTGTAGATATATTTTTGAAATTATTTTATAGTTTTCTACAATTAATTGTAAAGAGAACAGTTAGTCACATAAGAGTAACAGGGGCCTAAATTCAACTATCACCAGACCAATAAATAATATTTTATTTTTAATTTTTTTAAAAAATTAATTATCAAAATAGCTTTAGACACGTTTAGGAATGTTTTCTACACATTTCTAAATGGTTTCCTAATATAAATATTAACCTATATGTGGCTTTCAGATCTTAAGTTTGACACAAAGCAGAAAATAATAAATGATAATAATTAAAAATTTCAAGAGGACTACACAGATAAATTTAAAAAGGAGCAAATTTGTGAATTGCCTTTAATAGGAAAGTTGGAATAGTGGGATTAACTAAAAACACAAATTTACGTGGAATAAATTAATGTTCTTTGCAAGTATAGTCGATGGAGCCTTGCACACACTCCGCTTTCCCACTTAAAACTGTTCACTCAAACACTTTAAATGGGATAATTTTAAATGTTTATTAGTTCAAAAGTGAATAAATTCACTTTGAATAAATTTAAAGTTTCACTAACAAAAGTTTAACATGTGCTAATTACCACTGGTAATTGAAAAATGTTCAATAATAAGAAATGTGACTTCAATAATTAGGTAAGTTTTATAATAATAAATAATTCTTCTTAGTTTAGATAAACCACAACACTTGTTGAAGAATGAGTTGGTAGATCCAAATAGATGAAAACAATGTGTGGGAATAAGCCAAAATAGTGTGTAAATCAAGAGTAAAAGAGGCGCGACTAACTTATTTGAGTGAATGTGTAACATTGCCATAAAAATGAGGAGAATATTCAGCAGTAGATCGTGTACAGTAATTTGACGAAAAGAGCTATACAAATTTCAAGAGCGATATCAAATACTATATCTTAATTAAACATTATTATTTTCCTAATAATTATTACAAATAAACAATTAAATTTACCCTACAGTTTTAAAAATTATTAATAAGTAATAGTTATATAATAAAGTTGGCATTTTAAACAGTTCAGCTGCCATGACCACTGAGTTCAAAATTAATTTGTGCTGCCTGGGTTGCTTGGAATGAAAATCATTTAATACTCAATATGTTAAGTAAAAATCATTAACTGGCTGAAAATTTTTAATTTTAAATATATTGTGGATTGAATGTTGTTTTTAAATAACAACTGATGAAAATCTACCTTTACCTGGGATATTAAGTTGTTCAAATATTTAGGTAATGTAGGCATTTAGATTAAGATATTCTTGGAATTTTTAATTTTTTCTCAACTCACCACCAACAAAAATTATTTTCATTTTCCTTGTATAGCCCACAAAAATATTTTAAGTAAGAATACTATTAATGACTATATGAACTTATAAGTTAATATAAATTTATCAAGACCAATTAAATCCATTTAGCAAACTATTAATAAAAGTAAAATTACCATATTAATTTCTATATGTGATAAACCTTTTTTTAAAGTACCCAAATTGCTTGAGCGCAGCTTGTGAGGTGCAGGTAATTGTGATTATAGTCTTAGCGATCTAAGAATCTGATATTTTGTAACTAGAGTTGCCAATTTTATGAAAATAAAACTAGACTAGTTTTAAAACTCGCTGAAGATGGCATTGCCAATGAAAGTCATTTGAGTAAATAAACTAATCATTGTAAGTTTATTTCTTTTTATTACCTATTTAAACAAATCTGGTTAAATTTAATCATACTAAAATATTTTCTTCTCTGTTTAGACACTGCTAGCAGACTATGATATAGTAAATGCAGTAGAACTAACTCTTGGTGCTAACCAGGAGAAGTCTAAAGTACAGCGGCTTCACTGGAACCATGTGGGTAAAACTGTTGAAACCCATAAGCCACCACTTGGTCCTGATTTAATAGTTAACCTTCAACCAATGGATATCAGAACTTTTCAGCTCTTCGTTGTGCCTAGACAAACATCATGATTTTAATCATTCATGGACATAGGTTTTAACTAACGATGTCTGTTCAACTTAACTACCTACTGTACTTAATGTTCTACTATTGCTTTATGTTTTTAATCTATTTTGTTTCACTTTCATCTAAGTCTTACAATTCCTTTTTACTTAATGTATTTTTCAGATATTTTTTGCCACAATTAGTACTGGAAACATTACAGAAGTAAGAATAACTGTACTGTAATTAAATGAAGTACATCTTTCATGACAAAAAAAATTAATATATCTTTCAAAACAATTTACAGTAATGTATAAGTCTTGATATTGTCTTGCCATTTAAATAAAACATTACTTCTACTCTGATTTTTTTAGGATATATATACAAAAAATCAGGCTTAAAAGATAGACCCACTCCTTTAGACATAATTTGTCTTGAACTTGTGACAATAGTTAGAATTTTAACTTTCTTTTATTGTCTAAGTGAAGTGTTATTTTGTTTCCTTTGCACAAATATTGGGATTAATACAATAAACTGTCTGTTTTTATTTTCAACACATTTAACTTTTATTTCATGAAGTTTCTTGATGTAATCATCTTGAATTCACTGATTAAACTAAATTTAAACTACTTAACTAAGTGAATACGTTATTGCTTACTCGTTTCAAAACATTCGTTCCTTTTACGAACCTAACCCTCTACTAGCGGCATTTGGCTCTTTACAAACGGTATGACAGGGTTGGATTTATGACAGTGGGTGAGTTGTCAGTGCCTTGTGTGATGTATTAGAAGAGGCTATTTGCTTCAAAGTGTGTGTGGTCATTTAATATGTTTTCCCAGTATGTTTTGAAACGTGTCAGCAAGTAAGCAATTACGTATTCACTTAGTTAAGTAGTTTAAATTTAGTTTTATTTTATGTTTTAAACTGAATTTTTAATTATAAAAAACAAAACAAGATTTATAAAAACATTTTAAGAGTTACAATTATTTTCTAATTATAAAGCTAGTGTTTTATATTCTTGATCTGCCTATAATTATTAACTATTACTTTTAATCTTAGTGGAATATTTTGATATTATTTGTAAATTTAAGGTTAGGTCAACACAATTTTAAGTTTAAGATACAGATTTGCAGTTGTAAACATAAAAATATAATAAGGGAACAAGTACAAATAAAATAAAAAATTATATATTATTCAACTTAATAAACGAAATTAACCCTACGACAGACCAAAACTAACCCACAGTGCACTGAAATAAAAAATATAAGAGTACCATTACAGCACGTGACAAATGAATTCTCACACCTGCTTACTACAAAAACCCTCAGTCTTCTAAAAAGCTTGAAAATAAACCATGTAATTAATAGGTCCCAAAAGTCGACTCGCAAATGTACCAAGTAAGATTCTTGTTTAAGTACATTAAAGTGTAAGTGATAAGTGAATACAAGAAAATAGTGTTCTAGGTTAAATATATATATATATATATATTTGAAAAAGACCACTGTGTGGTTGAAATATATCATTGTTTAAGTGCTTTTATGTGTTTCTATTTCAAGACTACAGAGTGGACTCTTACCAAGGTAAGTCTGTCAGTCTCCTAGTCCAAAAAATCTAAATAATCTTTACCAACAAAAACTAACCTAAATATATATATATATATATATATATATATATATATATATATTTAATAAATTTAAAATATTTCAAACACAAGAATACTTTTAATGAATATATTTATTCAAAGCTTTTCGCCGATAAAAAAGTATCAGCATCTTCAGGAAAAATAATTATCTAATAAAATACTTTTACAAAATTAAATCATATGTCTTTTTATCGGCGAAAAGCTTTGAATAAATATATTCATTAAAAGTATTCTTGTGTTTGAAATATTTTAAATTTATTAACTATATATACAAGAAAACATATCACCATATATTTATATATATTAAATCATCTCAAAGATGATTTAAAATAGCTCAACAACAGCTTCAAATATATATGCTTGTGTGTATGCATATATATATATATATACACACGCATACACACTGCTGCAGCCAAACCCTATTTTGCTCATCTCTCCTAAGCCATTAATAATGGTTATTTCACCACTCTTTCGAAACGTAATCAAATTCATGTGTTACTTGTAGATGCTGATGATGGGTATTGTAGTGCTGTAATGCCCCAGTTCAACCGCGGTCAAAATATGATCCCACCTGACTTACTATCCTGGTACCTGTGGTGTGTCGAGCGTGATCTGCCAGTGGATAAATCCCTGGACTTTATTTAAAAACCAACCAAAATGTTCAATCCGAATGATGTAATTATATATTTAATTATTTTTGTTTCGTTGTAAAATGAATATACTAATTTGCTATTGCAAGAATACTTGTTAAAAATCCTTTTTTCTAGCTTGGTATGAGTTATTGACTTCTAAGCTTGTTGATGGTTGGAAAAATTTCAGAAACTTGATTAGGTGATCTACAACAGGATGATTTAATAATAATTTGAAAAATTGATTCTTCTGACTTGATTTAATTAAACTGAAATTAATATATAAAACTCAAATTTCCTCTTCAAAATATGTTATTAAAATTATCTTAATTTTCATAATTTTGAAAAGCTGTTGTTTAACTTGAATTAAAATTAATGCTTCATAAAGTTTATTAATGTTCTTATAATAATTACAAAAAGTTTATTAACTATATTACTAACACTACTATTTAAAATTTTTGAATATTTGTAGTCATTTGACGTCATTTTGGTTTTTTATACTTTAAATTACACACATAAATTGACATACATATTTAAATACAACTTGAGAATAATTTTTACAATTTATTTTATTGTATGTCCATAAATTTATTGCTAAAAGTATTTGGCGACACTAATTTCCAATGACTGTATTTTTAATTTATATTTGTGGACCCAAACATAAATCTAAAGGATTTCAAAACCAATTTTATATTAATTTCATCTTTACGGTTATTTATCATATCTGATATGGACATAAAATAAGTTATATGAACTTAAATAAATTGCTCCTTAATTATTGATTTTCTTTATGAGTTTTTCATTTTATACTTTGGTTGCATTTAAATAAATTATGTTACAAATTACTTTAAATATTTCATGTTTTAACTTGGTTAAACTTTAACTTGTTATAACTTTGATTTCGTCTTTAAATTTAGAACTAGCATTTTATTAATGAATCATTTTTATTTAATTACCACGGCTTATATTTCTTTTAAAAGAAAGTCATATGTTTATATATTTTTCAATTATGAATAAATAATCCATTAGTTATGAAAATTTTATTTTAAAAAATCTTAATCTAATAATTTTACGAAATTTAATGAATTCTTAAAAGTTTGAAACTCTAACTTGCCCCAAAAACTTTCACTGTGTTTGCTCCTCTTCTCCCATTGTTTTGGAGGATGGAATCTTGGTGCACCACTAGTGATCAATTTTGGGGCCACCTTTACAACTGTTTATATTTTATTACATTTTACAATTTTAAGTTCGAATTGTGGACGTTTGAAGACAGACCTTCTTCACTTTCATCTTGGGCTAGATTTTGAACTTAGCCACATACCAGCATCTTGGATTCCTTGTCCCAGATCTCCAGAAAAAACCGTCTGTTCACCTTGAGAGATGTTTACGACCACCCGAAATCGGGAACCCCCGCTACCTTGGCTTCGTCGCTTGTCAGCGATTGAAAACTCTGTCTGAACTGGAAAATACTATGTCCTTTGAACCCTGTTTTCAGAATTAAAAATCTAATATTTCTTAGCGACTTGGTTTTTTTTCATATTTTAAGATTTTATTACAAACCTGAATGGTAGTTTTACGCCACTCCGTTCGTTAGTTATGTTTTATCGGCACGCGAACAATTTTCTCTCATACTTGACTTTTATAATTTTTAGGGCAATCTAGTAACCATTTATTATTTACAATTATTCTCAAAAAATTTGTTAATAAATTATATTTTACAATATTCTGCCTTCATTAGTTTTATATTTTCTTAAACTCTGGTGGTTTTTTATTCTGTAATTTTATTTCTGTGTTTTATTTTCTCTATATAATAAAAATTAATTTTATTTTAATTTTGTATGAAAATATAATTATTCGTTCCCTTTACAAATCCAGCCTGTTGGACAATCTTCGTTTACTTGAGTAGATAACAAGACTGGATTGGCCCACTACACTACCTGCAGCTGTTTCATTTTTTAACATTTAAAAAAAGTATTTTAAAGATTTTGTCTAATGTGCAAAATCTGCTACTTTGAGACCACTTTGGCCATCTCAACACACACACACTAGAGTATTCTAAATTACATTTGATTTTGTCTAATGTGCAAAATCTGCTACTTTGAGACCACTTTGGCCATCTCAACACACACACACTAGAGTATTCTAAATTACATTTTTATAATTTTGCTTTAAATTTGTTAATAAATATTTTTTAAATGAAATAAATAAGAAATACTTAATAGATCAAAGAATTCATTAAGAATGATATTAGCTTCTTCTTAGTATGACATGTCATCAAACATTGGTAATCATCTGTACTATTTAAACCTCATCTACTGCTCTTCTAAAAAGTGTTCTCGTGCTGGCTCCATACCATTGTCGTAAGTTTTCCAGCCAAGATGTGTTATGACGGACCTCTTGTGTCATCAATTTGACCTTGTATAATAAGCTAAAGCAGTTGATATTTTTTATTATGTATAATATGTTCAAAATCATCTAATTTTCTTCTTTTGTTGGTGTGTATGATTTCTGTTTGTTTGATAACCCATGAAACCAGCAGCATATGCTGGTAGGTTTACATTATAAAATTCCATTCTTTGACACGTAACATCTTCAGCTCCACACATGAGTATACTGAACACATAACATCTAAGAATACAAATCCATAACGGTAGATCAATATCAAGGCTTCATACTATGGCCTTCCTTTTGATAGATGTTTCGAGCTTGTTCTATTCGGAACTTTATCTATGTGGTGTCCTAATTTTCATTGAGTGTGCATCCCAAATACTTGTACTATTGGACGAGTTCTATGGGTTTTCCATCATACTTTAAATGACCGAGCACTACCTTTTGCCTGCTTACAATCACCCACTTTGTCTTCCTGATATTTAACTTTAACCCCATCTCTCCACTTTATGTATTTGCGACAATTAAGGTATTGTCTGCAATACTAAGAGTATTTATAACTGTACCGTTAATGCCTTAGAGTTCTCATATGACACTTCTTGAAATATTTCTTCAGAGAATAAGCTAAACAAGAGAGGTGATAACAAACAGCCCTAATAATATAATGTTAAGCTCTAAAAGAAGAGGAAAACCACTGTAAGAGTATGAAATTGTATACTAGGAGTTTTGTGCTTACTGTCAGAGTCCCATCAGAGTTGTGCTAGATAAATTTTAGAATGTGAATCTATTAATAAATTATCAAATCTAAACTCCTTTAGTAAACTGTACTAAAAGTGGTAAACGTTTCTACTATTCGGAATTTATGAAATTTTTTAACTCCAAAATATTACACAATTTCTAGCAGTTGTTATATTCATTTGATACTATTATAGTTATATCACCATAGGTAAAATTCAGTAATAATGGTTTATTACGCCTGTTACTATCAGTCTACTAATGAATGATTTTTTAAAAAAATTATAGAAACTAAATACCGTGAATAAAATTGTTTTATTAGTACAAACATAAACGTTGTTTGTAGTGAAATATAAAAATTATATATAATTAGTTATTATATTCTTAGAATTATAAGATAACTGTCTCTGCAGTCAAAGGGGTATTTATCACCTTCAAAACACTCTGTACAGATAAGGATATACATTAATAGCCCATAAGTTGTCTTTTTATCAGATGTAAAGCAGTTAATTGTCCTTCCTGACATGAAGATCTCTCATCAGTTTTTATGTCAAGTGTATTTTTTTGCTTAGTATAGTTGTTACTCAGTGTCGGTCAGTAGCTGATGTTTATTGTGTCAACATAAAAAATTTGGTGTATTTTTGTGTACATCCGAAATAAACAATAATAGTGGGAGCCTAAGATCTAGCATAAACTTAAACTGTAAGTATCTTGGCATCTGTTTTTACTAATTATGATCACTAATGATAATGAATTAACAAATAATAAACCAACTAAGGTACAAAATAATAAATAAATAAATTGCAATGCCATAAAATATAAGTTTTGTGTTTATAAGTGAAAATATTTTTGTTGCAAAAATACAACTCAATTGACTCAAGGAATTAATTTGTACCAGCTGGAACCTGAATCATAATAATAGATTAACAAACCATAATGACTGACTGAGGTGCATATAATGAATACAAATTGTCACTTGTATCAAATATATAATATTTAGTACTTTGTAAGTAATATAAATACTTACAAAGTATTTATAGGTATTTATACTTATAAATACTTATAGAATATAAAGTTTATATAAAAAATTTTATAGGCTGGGCAAGCATAAAGTTATTTATTGAAACCAAGACTAAGTTAAAACGAGGAATTAGAAGGAATTTTCAACTTAATATACACTTCAGACTTACATCTGTGCATGTTTCAACACACATTATTCTTTTATTTTGAAGTAACAAAAAATTCATTTCAATATTGATAGCAAACCTAAATTTAGAATACTATAATATTAAGTTGTCTAGGATAATGATTATGTTAGGAAATAAAACAAGTTTATTTAGCATTTATATACAAATAATTCATTTTGTTCTCCTAACACTAATTTAACTAAGACTAAACTTATAGTCCCTCCTATACACATATTCTAGATGGTAAGATACTTAAATAAGAAACCTGAAAAAACTCAAATGAAATAAATACAATTTCTCATAAAATCTTTTTCAATGATCTATCAACTACTCTTATTCCTTTAAATCCAAAGTTGTATGGATTCTGGTGTCCTCTGATCTACACTCATACACTTTAAAAAATACTGTGTAAAATAAAAATTCAGTTGTGCAATTACAAATCATAATAACTATGTTCTAGTTGTTAATTTAATATTTTAAACGTTTAAAAAAGTTTTACATATTAAATAAGGAAAGACATATTATTTAAACAACAATTACTAATTATCTGTTTTCTTTATTTGGTTAAAGTTTATTATCTTCAAAACTATTTAATCAACTGAGATTCATAGCCTCTTAAAAAAACAATAACTGCACTTAATATAAACTCTAAACAAACAGTTTTCTTAAGAAGTAATGAAAAAACTACATAATCAGTTATAAATGTTTTTGTCAATTTTTTATATATAATATGAAAACATTCCACGACTTAAAAAAAGACAAATTTAACAATATAAAATGCATTTACAAAAATAAAATTAAAAAAAAACAACGGAGATAAAATTTGATCAGTGATAATGATCTTTAATTTCTTGAGCACATGAATATACAAAAGGAAAAAATAGACACAAAATGTACAACCTCTTGTAGTGAGACTTAATACTGTAACTTTGTAACTTGTATGATTCAAGTTTTATTAGCTGTATAAAAGCATGACAGCTTAAAACTACACAATCCAACCTTAAAAATGGAATATAAAAACAAAGAATATTTCCATCATTTATTTTTAATTATTTATTTACTTCCACTGGTATTATCACTTATACATCCTAAGGAAAAAAGATCTTGTATTCAAACAATTTAATTATGGGCCACTGATCCAACATATTTTCATACTTCAATTAATTCATAAAATTTTTACAATAATAGGTAAACAAGTTTTCCAGCTAAATTTAACACTTCATATCTAAACACGTTTTTATGTTGGAGGTCATTATTTGAACAACTGAAAATTCCAACAACAAAAATAATAATCTGTCTAATTTTTACAAAAAAATGTTTATCCTATGACTTTAAAATTAATAATAAAAAATATTTAAGTGTTGGAGAAACTAATTACTGAAAATATTATTCTTGCATAATATAGAGGTTTAATGTAATAACTATTTTCAATAAGTGACAAAAGAAAATCAATGAATAATCAGAAGTTAGAGATAGAAGAGAGAATAATGGGGGAGGAATGGTGAGAAACTATAAGAATATTGTTCTGTCCAATTATAGGCTATGGTTTCTGTCTAACACTGGCTGGAAAAAGTAAAATATAATTACAACTGTGAATTAAGTTACTTTCATAGTTGAGTCACTGCTCATATTTAGATCTCTATTGAATCTACAGAGATAGATTTTGGCAACATAGAAATAAATTTCTTTAATAATATAAAATATTTACATGCAATAGCTATAAATATTTAGGCTTTCTTTCAAATGAGAGTGTGTGCGTCAAAATGTTTGCAGAGACACAGTTGATAATCATATGCAAAGTAACAATTACTTTCATCCTGCTTATTTCATTTTTAGTACAACAAAACAATGCTTTGAACAGTGTTATTTGGATGTAAAATAATAGATTTTTTTTTTGCTCAATACACATATGCTCTATTACTTCATTGAGATGATAAATAGGTGTTCTTCCTTTAGATTCATTGGACAATAAATATGGCTACTTTATCTTTTAAATTTATATAAGTTATTATATCCTTAACTTTTCAATGTAAATTACACTTTTTTGTATTAACTTGGCAAAAAAACCACTACTTACTGATTTATTCAGCAGTCGTGTTTCACACTAGGTCAGGGCAATATTCAATGCTATGAATCACTGACAAGATTGTTGGTCAGGTGTGTTATGTTGGTGTGAGTCTGTGGTGTGTTTCTGTTCTGTGGTGTGTTATTGTTCATAGAGTAGTTGTTAATTATGTGCTCAAATATAGTATTTGATTGTGAGTGTGTTTTGTCATTTAGAATGTGTTGTGGATAGTATTTATGGTGTTTATATATCTCATAGTTTTCTACTGTGTTAAGTTTGTTGCTTTTTTATGTAATGTAGGATTTTTAGATTGGTGTCTATGTCAGTCTGTGAGTGCAGTGTATTCTGTATGTGTATGGCGAAATTTGATTTGGGTTGTGTCTTTCTTATCTGTTTTACATGTTCTTTGTATCTTGTGGTAAATCTTCTCCGTGGTTGTCCCTGAATTTAAACGAAAAACCCTCAAGATGTACAACACAAAAACTGCACGCTTTCAATGTAGTTTCCAAACAGAGTACAGATCAAGACATGCCAATACAGCCCTGATACAAGCTGAATTGTATAGCCCTGATGGTAAAAGGCTTTGTAAAAAGTAATCCATAAAATTTTTTAAATCTTAGGTGAACCATTCAACCTCTAGCAGTGAAACAGAAAAATTCATGACAGAAAAACGTCAATCATTTGGTAGCATTACACTGCTCTTCTACTCAATATAAATGAATAGCGTATAGTTAGGTGCCCAGAGCAATTTAAAAACCTATAATGTAGATGTCTTTTTTGTAGTTTACAATTAAGTACAGCTGTAGATTAAATTATAGAAATATTTGTAATTCAGAAGTATTGTAGTAGACATTTTTCAATTAATTAACACAGATTTAGTAATTTGTCAATATGCTCGAAAAATCATTGTTGGAGTGAATGTTTTTAAATATATTTTTGTTACATAATGGTATCAATCAATTTACTTTTAAGAGGGAAAATAGTATTGGAAGCTCATTTATCAAAAAGAAAGGCTTTTATAAGTACCTAACACATATATTATACAGTACATAGCTTTGCTTAAGTTAGGTTAGGAATGTATTTTAACAACTTAAGACACAATTTACATGTGGCAGTACAATGTTACTAACTCGTTTAATTCTCTCACAAAAGTACTATGCCAACTAAGTTCTACATAACCAACAAATTAATCTAATTTACACACTCTAATATCCATAAATTACTATGTCTACAAAAAGTACAGACGCTTCTATCGTACTATTGTAATAAAAGATAAAAGTATTTGTGATTTTATATCTAAAAAGAGTATGCCATGTAAATTTAAAACAGATTAAACATTTGGAAATATGGAGTCAAGAGCACACAAATAATCTAATACAAGATTAACAATAAATAAATAAACAAGTGGTCTTTATTAATGTGTATTCAATGTTTCTATCATGAAAATATTAGTTAAAGAATGCATTTCAACAAATAAGGAATTTACTACATGACAACATTTATTGTACTGAAGATATAAAAAAATGCTCAACAATGTTCTTTCATAATATTCAATATAAAATGCTGTGTGAAATAATTGTGTGGAAGTGATATATTCCCCTTTAAGCAGCTTTTCAAACTGTAAAAAACTAGGTATACTTTCAAATATTGTTTTCAAAGCAAGCAACCAAATTTTTTGGGGAAATTTACAATTTAAATATTTCTTACACAACTATTTATATACCATGAAAATAAATATCATTAGTGCACCAATATCCTGCAAAATACATTTTTAGAAATTAAACAAAACCAGTAATATAATAAAAACGTTTCTAACTACTGAGGTTAATAAAAAAAAATTTTAATTTAGTTACTCTAGAGCACTATTTATGATATTGTGTGGTAACCATAGCAACCAACAGTTTAAGGTTTTACAAAGGAAGTTTCGACGACAACCAGATGGGGGAAAAAAATTACACACATCTTAGAGAATAATAATTCTAGGTATTAAAAAGTTGGCGCAGTACCAAGGTGCACTAGACTTTGAACCTGAAGATTCTCAGTTCAAATCCAGGTGAATCATAACAATTTTATAATTTAATTATTAAATAAATAATTGAAAAAACTATATTAACATCAATTGCCATCCACATGTTAAAACAAATGTATTTGAACTTGATTGGATGAATAAAAATGTATTTTATTAACGATTGAAAATTTGTACAACATATACATCAGGAGAGTGTCAGCTAATAGATGGAATTTAAAAATACTTACAATATTACAAAAAAGTCTGTATGTTTTATGAAGACAATTTTTAAACTTTTCAAGTTTTTTTTAATGTGCACAATACATACAAATTGTTTATAATAACAAAATTTTACAACTTGGCAAAATAAAATAAAATAAAAAACTTATGAGAAACTCCAAGTGTAAAAGAAGATGAGAATCATTTCTATTAATAAACACAGGTTTGGTTATCATACGTCAGAAAACTAGATATAGTTAATTTACAAATTTTTACACTGTTAATTAGAAAAAAAACATTGAATACACTACAAACCACTACGCTTTAGGACCCTGTAATAAAATGTTTAATCTAATATTCAATCATAATAATATATATAAAACTTATACTATAGTTATAAAATTATGAATTAAATATCACAATATTCGTCAAATATTATACTGCACGCATACACAAAAAACGATACATTTGAGCGTTTTTCTCACATTATAATACTAAATGAGACACATCAACGCAACTCAAGTTATGTTTCTGTTTGACTACACAAATCAGTACTTTCAGATCTAAGAAATTATCACTTTATGTCTATTAAGGTTACAAACAGTTGTTTCATTACAAGAACTACAAGTGTTTTTTTTATGTTGAGATAAAATATAATGCCAAAATATGTTATTTATTTATATTATACCATAAATGTAAATATAGCAACATTTATTTTTAGATGATTATTTTAATTTTGTCAAAATATTAAATAAATAAAAAGATTTAAAACTCTATAACTTCTACTTACAAAATTTAAATAAATTTGAAACAATATTCAATATTATAATTTTAAAATGAAATTAAATTAACAAATAAATAGTTTTAAAATTTACAAGCATCAATTTAAATAAAATAAAATGAAAAGGAAATTCAAATGTTTACATCATCACTGAACAAGGAATTGGAACAAAGATTTTAGTTATTGTTTGCCAGGTTAAAAAGCTTACTAGTTCCAGCCTGTTTTGGTTAAAAAAAAAAAAAAGCACTTGGGAAAAACTTTCAACATTTCAAATCTTTGTATTAAAAATCCTAATATTATATTATTTCATTCCATCTTTACTTAAGCTACTAGTTTTTAGCTAAAAACACTTGTACATATGTTAATATGTTACACTTGCCTATAGTAGTACTTACTTTTTTTACATTATTGAGGACAGCCATTTCAGGAGATGTGTCCCACTGTCAACTCAGACTGTAAAGGCCGTCCTCAACATTAAAAAAAATAAATGCTACTATAGCCAAGTGTAACATACTAACATGTGTAAAATTGTTTTTAGTTGTAAATCTTAATATTTGTTACTTTAAAAAAATATCTTCAAATGGATAAGATTGTGTTGAGTGTTACTTAATTCAGTGGGTTTTAGAAACTAAATTTATATAGTGGTCTGGGTAGTGGTGTAGATAATACCCCACACAACAGGATCCATAGACAATATTATAAAGAAATATGAAATCAAATATTTTTAAATTACTTCTAGTTTCACCACATTCAATAGTTTTAACAGTTAAGTGAAACATAGCTGGGGAAGGAAAGATAAAACAATACTCATATTCTGAACATTACAGAAACCTACTTCTACAAATAATGTTGACTACAAAATAATAACTAGTAAATATGTACTGTAATTTAAGGATGTAATTAATTATATTTAGAAAAACATTTTAACTTTCTAAGGAAGAGAAGTAAGGTTTTGTTCTGCTTAAGACAAAATTCTTTGTTTTAAAAGTTTGTAAATTTTATTTCCCAATATGAAAATTCCATAAATTCATAAAAAATACACATCTGATTAAAATGATACTTTGTACAAATGTTTAGCATAACATTTAGAATGTAAATATGCATTATTTATTATTTACAAAAAATCACCTCTCATTTGGTACCAGGTTAACTTTACTTTAGATTTTCAGATTTTTCAGCATAAAATTCTCACATTTCAATAGCGAATATCTAGTGAACGGAGCCACTTGGAGCGGAACTGACTGTATCGTTATGTTCCTCGCGTCATGGCGGGTCAGGGGTACAGTCAGTTCCGCTCCAAGTGGCTCCGTCCACTAGATATTCGCTATTGAAATGTGAGAATTTTATGCTGAAAAATCTGAAAATCTAAAGCAAAGTTAACCTGGTACCAAATGAGAGGTGATTTTTTGTAAATAATAAATAATGCATATATACATTCTAAATGTTATGCTAAACATTTGTACAAAGTATCATTTTAATCAGATGTGTATTTTTTTTATTATACATTTTTAATTAGAAAAAAACAGGGGTTTCCTCAAAAATTTTAAAATGGGAAAAAAATTTATAATTTGCCAACCCTTACTTATAAATGAATGAAAATTTCAGGAAAATAGTAACTTTTCATGCTTAATTCATTGATAAGTTACTAATATATGATTGGCAGAAAGTTTTAGGACAATAGCAAAAACATATAAATGTAGGGGTGTCCCTAAACTTTTTGCCGACACTGTATGTAAACTGTAAAAAGTACTATCTCTGTGATACAATGTGCATTTCAGATTGTTGAATTATGGAAACATTAATAATCTATATGAAACAATAATGTTATGTATTATAATAAATTTACTCATTATTATTAAAATAATTTTTTGTATTCCCCTTCTGAGAGTAAATATATAAATCTTGATAACAGTTGTTTGTTGACTTATAGATTATTTCAGATCTTATATACTGAATTAAATCTGAAGATTTTCTTTGCTATCATAAACTGCATCATACATTAACTTTGCCCCAACAGAATGATTCCATTTCACTTCAGTGATTTTTTAAAGTTACAATTACACAATTTTTCTAAAATAATTTCAAATAATACAGTTGAACTTGATTATAACATTCTCTAATATAAAGTCGCCTTATTTGTAGCTTCAATTCTTTGGTAATTCTGTCTTATTAATATGCAATTCCCTTGTGAGAAATTTGGTCTTTAAGTATAAAATGCCTTAACCTCAGATGTAGCGCCAAAATGTTTATTACAGTATTTTTATTGTTTAGGTTTGTGTTTCATTAATGTAGACATATTTCTTGGAAAGAAAATCTGAATCTAACCTTTCATAGAAAGGTTCGAATATCAATTTACAAAAAGTGTTTTTAAAATGTGTTTATAACAAATATTTTTGTTTGTTCTTTTATAGTTTTTTTTCTGAAAATTTTACTGCCTAAAACTTCAGAAGATTTTTATTATTAGTGGTGGCACAAACGTCATCTTCAATTTCTAACCATTTCCTAAGTAATAAACTTGTGGGAGATGGCCTAAACAAAAAATCAAACCTCCTTAAAAAAAAGCTTATAAGAATTCCTTCGTTTTTACAAGTCCCTTTATTACCCTTAACATCAAAGAATTGTACAATGGAAGAGTTTTTAATAAGCAGAAGACATTCTCATACCATTATAGGTTTTCTACAATCAGTGGTATTTATATACATTAAAAATTTCACTAAATTATGTTTAAAAAGTTTACTTTATTAAATATGTAGTCAATGTTTTTAATGTCTAAAGTTTTTAAAATTAATTTATATGTTAAATTATACATATATTAAATTTTACATACATTTACAGGTCATTAGAACAATTTTATTTTACTAATATCAATGTTTCTGATTTTTCATAAAAAAAACATAAATAATAGCTTGAGTATATTTCATGCATAATTCAATCTATGTTTCTGATTGTGTGTCCTAAGAAGAGTTTTATGAAAAACCTTTTTTAATTTCATACACACCAAAAAATTGTTGTTTTAACAACAAATCTATACTTTTTAAAGTTTAACATCGTCAAAAAACATTTATCAAAAAATTCGTGTTTACTACATCTTGCTAGAATCCGAAACATAGAAAATAGTAAAATGCTATTCAAATAACCTATAAATTTTTTTTAATTTTTAAAACAGTATACTTTATCTCAATGCAGCAAAAAAATATTCTTTTAATTATTAAATATTCAACATGAATTTAAGCATCATTTGATTTCTGGAATAGCCTTACATATATCTGTCCAAGGTGGACCAATAAAAGTGCATAAAGGACATGCTTCATGTGGCGCTTTTTGACAGTGAATTCTGGCGAGTCAGTCAGCAAGGAGGCCTTGAGAAACAGATACCAACTGATCTTTTAATGATCGGAAAGAAGGACGATCTTCAGGACAGTGACACCAACACTGACGCATTACCTGAAAGTTTAAAAATTATTTTTAATAATGCCAGACTCATAAAATAATCCATAGCTGCATAAAATAATGCAGCTACTGCAACTACTACCATATGTAACAATGTATAGTTTTATATTTTATTTGGTTTTATATTAGTAATTTTGGTTTTATAAAACCAATTGTTCACTTTAATTGATAGGATTAGAGCCATATAACTAAAAAGATAGAGCTTTGCACTTATCTTGTTTATATATTATTCTTTAGGTAGATATTCTAAAATTTATCACCATCTGTGTAAAAGCATGTCGTGTGAGTTGTCTCTATGTACTTATCAAAGCTTATTTCTGTATCAAAAGATTTAAGCTTATCAAACTTATTAATTTCTCAAGTACAGCAAATATTTATAGTTGAACATTAAATATGGATTCAGAGTTGTTCTGAGTGCCAAAATATTTCATGAAAATTAGTCAAACGTTTCTTAGGGCAAAACCAAATAAATCAATTTTTTGTCTGAATTTAAAACAAATAAACTGTGTGTGAGTATAAACATAGCACTTGTCCATTTATTATATTCTTTGCCTTGAGAAAATATAACATGGTTGTTAAATTATGTAACTAAATTCAGTTAATTTGAATTTTTTCAACTTCAACTTTCAATTTTTAAAACTTCAATTACATTTGATTTAATTACTCTATGTGTTGCAAATGGGAGAAAGAAACTATATTTTTTTATAAGCTTCTGAGGACCAGCTTATTTACAAAGATTCGAACCAGAAATTGGGTTTCCCATAGAACGCTGTTCCAAAAACCACTTGAAAATGGCACTTTCTAATTCTTTGTTTTTTCCTGCCTTCATTTATTTTCTTGAAGAACATTTATCTTCATTTTTAAACAATGACAGAATGTTTAGAAATGTAAGTTTGACCCTTTTAATATCCGAAATTGCTGATTGTCCAAAACAGCACATATCAGCCAACTGTTTACACCATAACGGCTTTATCTGATTGGCCTATAATTAATTTATCTGTTAATGATATGACAACTTGTTTTATTTAAATCCTTCTATTAGCTCACTTTCTCCTGATATATATCTTGTGCAAAATTTCAATCATTATTAAAATACGTTTTTATTCATCCATTTAAAGTTTTATTCACCCATTGAAGTTCAAATACATTTTTTTTAACCTATAGTGAATGACAAATGATGTTAATATAGTTTTTTCAAATATTTATTTAATAATTAAATTATAAAAATTTGGGGGGTCCAGGTCTGATTTCAAATGAGTATCTTCATGTTCGAAGTCTAGTGCTTTTGGCAGTGAGCCAAATTTTCCATAGGTATAAATTTACTTTTCAAAAATGTATATACGTTTTTCTTTTGCCCCCCTCTAGTTGTCGTCAAAACCTCCATTGCACAACCTTATCATGTGGACATGGTTTTTAAACAACAACATAAATAATAGTGTGGGATTTAAAATGAATGAAAAGAATAAAATAAACAAACAAACTGGATTAACGGTATCGAGCCTTGCTTCACAAACAGACAATCCGAAAAGAAAGCAAATAGAAATTACAACACAACACAAGCGGCGAAAAAAAAGAAAGTGTATAAATAGTAACAAACAAAAATAATAGTCCAACACTATACATAGAAAGGAAAATGGAAAATTGCAAGGAAATTAGCTTTCTATTTTGCCTCCTATTATTGATATTCTTACATATGTATATACATAATTATATTAATTGTAATTATAACATAAAAGGAACCTAAAATAATTTTTTTTCTTTCTTGATTTAAATAGGAATTGACTTTTTTATATTACTTGTTTTCTAGAAGCTGTTGTGAAAAACAAAACATACTCACAAACAAACAAAATTTTAATGCAAAGATTAAAAAGCAGGAAAAGGTAGAATTAGTAATATTTATACAGGTTTAAACCACACCATATGGACAATTTGTACTTAGAACTACCTAAACATCTTTTAAGTTTGTTGACTTAGATAAATATGTATCCAAGATAAAGAATTTTTTATGACAAATGACATGAAACAAAATTTCAGAATGAAGAGACTATAATAATAATGATGAAGATATGAATTAATGCCTATATGACAACGAAGAGAGTTGATATCAGACTAACTATAAGCACACTATGGATCTTATAAGACCTTGACAAGTTTATAAGAATAAACTAAATTATTTAAAGACCAAAACTGAAAAGCCTGTTCTGATTTGAAGTTAGTGAAAAAAGAAACTGACTTTTCTTATTAGATAAAAAATAAATTAATAAGTCTTTAATTTTGGAAATGATTCATTTCTTAAAAAAAACTAATTGGTTTAAAGGATAACCAACCACTAGATGTTAAACAATAGCCATAGTATATCAAATAGTAATATTTTTACAGGTAGAATGCTAGCACTTAACACTTTCTCATATTACATACCTCATATACTTCTTTGAAACAAGCTTTTGGTTTTTCTAATATAATACCACGTTGAACTCTCTCTACAACTTCAGTATTTTTCAGGCGTCCATAAGGCATCTTGCCACATGTAAATACTTCCCACATTAAAACACCTAGAAAGATAAAAACAAATATAGAAGAAAATTTAAATTGGAAATTTGTAACATTATCAATGGGTTTCTTCAAGTGATTGGAGCATTATTTCAAATGAGTATAGTGGGTAGCCTTCAAATGACCAAAATTCAACTAACCAAAATATGTTCAACTAAATGAAAGTGCACAGACTTCAACAAACCAAATTGCATGTAACTTCAACTAACCAAAGTACACAAACATCAAATGAAAGAAGTGTTGCGGGTTATCTTATTGCCGTTCCGACTTTTTACAATTATAATAAGATATTTTACGATCTATGGTCTAATCAAACCGAATAACATTGCTGCATTACACTTACTTTAATAATGATATAGTTGAACCGTAGTATTTTGAGAAATAATTTAAAGGTAGAAATAAAAAATACTAGGTTTAGATAATTTAAATAATTGAAGCCTCTATACCACAAATGACTTGTTCTTATATTTAAAACCTTATGTACATTTCAATTACATAGCAATCATCCTCAGAGGTAATTTACAATAAAAATACGTATTTTTATTGTAAATTACCTCTGAGGATGATGCTATGCAATTGAAATGTACATAAGGTTTTAAATAAAAGAAAAAGTCATTTGTGATATGTATAGAGGTTTCATTTATTTAAATTAAACATTACGCCACAGTTGTTTTATACAGTTATACTAAGTTTAGATATTTAGAGAAATATTACTTCACATTTCAACTTCAAGTTGTGCAATGAATGCCTGAGGGACAGCAAACCTATAGCCCGTAACATTTCTTTCAGTTGAAGTCCGTATACTTTGGTTAGTTGAATTTTAGTCATTTGAAGTAGCCCCAAGTATAGTGTGTCTTAGATACTTGTATCTGTTATACACAATGTATAAAGTGTATTTTGAGATGTTTTAAGTGAAATTTCATACATAAATGTTGGTTCACATTGAGAACATAGTAATCAAAATGTACAAGATACAAAAAAGACAAAAAAATTTTCAATGAGTATTAGTGTAAATACAGCAGTCAATAATTAATGAATTGTTCAAAAAGAAAAATTGTTCAAGATACAAATATTAATTAGGTCATGAAATATTATTAAGTAAGAAATTACAATTTTATTTATTATTAACATTTTTTTTGTGGTTTTAAGATTATCGCTCAATTTTACTATTGTACTTATGAAAGTTAAGAAAAAGATTGTAAAGTATAGAACTATGCTAATTATATAAAACACACTGTATAGTAAATAAAAGAATTCTGCATACATGGCATCTGTAGAGAACAAAGATTAGTTGCAACTAATTAATGAACTCCTAGTTTTTGGAACAGAGGAATGCCAGAAAAGTGAATGGTATCTCATGGGTAATGTCACTTACCTGAAGTAAACCTACTATATAACAAGCTGATATTATGGGTGTTTACCTGTTAATAGGCTGTTAAGATTGTTTTACTGTTAGATAAACTGATGTTTACAACTAATGTGTAGTAAACAAATAAAAATATCTTTTAAGAAAGTGTAGTAAAATAGTTTAAAACACTTGTAAGAAACGCTTATAAGAATTGTTCAACTAATTAATTATTATTTCCATCCCTAATGTTCTGTAAATAAAATTCAGAAAATAGGCCAACAATTTGCCTATGACTTCTTAGTAAGGTTATTCTGTCACCTGTTTATACCCCTCCAATTCTCATGTCTGGAGAGTACCTTATGGTATTCTAATTCTCATGTCAGAGAAATGGTAGAGGAATATTCATTGTTCAGTGTTCAAGGCTTCAATGTTGAAGTTTATTTTGTATGTTTTGGTTATGAGTAATCATAGACCCTATGTATCTATGCAGAATATAACAAGTAATATTTAAAAAAATGATTAAATAAGTTCCTACTGAGGTTAACAAAGAAAGATTTTATTTTAGTTTCCCTAGAGCACTAATTATGATATTGTGTGGTAACCATGGCAACAGTTTAAGGTTGTATAATGGAGGTTTCAACAACAACCGGATGGGGGGGGGGGAAATCATATACATCTTTGAGAAATATATTTCGAGATATTGGAAAGTTGAGCAGTACCAAGCCGTGCTAGACTTCGAACATGAAGATTCTCAGTTCCAATCTGGCTGGACCCTACAGATTTTATAATTTAATTATTGAATAAATATTTGAAAAACTTTATTAATATCAATTATCAACCACTATAAGTTTAAAAAATGTATTTGAACTTGATTAGAGAAATAAAAACATATTTTATTAACGATTGAAAATTTGTACAAGATATATATCAGGAGAGTGTGAGCTAATAGAAGGAATTTAAAAAGACCCTGTTTAATTCAATAAAGTGCTGTAAAAATTAGTGTTTTCTTTTATTGTTTTCTTAGTGATTGTGTGTTTATAGTAGATTATAGCAAATTATTGTAGCAATACAAAACAAATGTTTAAATGAAATTTCAAACAAATATTTAATCTACACAATTACTTTATAAACAGTAATTTATATTATAGATGTGTAGTATTAATTTGTGGTCCTTTAATGTAGACACATTATTTCTGTCATATAAGAAACTTACATGTTTTAATACTTCCATTTCTCAAATTAAAAAAAAAAAAAAATATTTATGATTGCATGAGAAAATTGTACACCTATAGAATTTTGTATTAAATATGGTTTTATTACTATTATACCAACTCCGTACTTACCATAAGCCCATATGTCAGACTTTGATGAAAACCTTGTATAGTTAAGTACTTCAGGAGGAGCCCATTTAATAGGAAACTTGGTTCCTCCAGAACTTGTGTACTGATCATCCAGAACATACCTGGACAGATAGAAGACATTTTAAGTACAATCAGATATACTCAGATATATATATATATATATATATATATATATATATATATATATATATATATATATATATATGTTGAAGTTAACTATTTGTTTAATATTGTGGTGGCAGAGGGTCAGCTGTTTTGTTTATTATGAAAAAAAAGAAAAATGTCTCAATTATCTAGAAAAAGTCTTATTGTCTAGAACGGAAAGATCGAATGTCTTTTTATTAACGTTTAACATCGTCAATTATTTATTTAATAATTATTGTGATTCTGTTATTTATTATTGCCTATTAAATAAATAGTCTCAGGTATAAATTAAACATAGGCCTATATTTTATTTTCACTTAAATTAATCTTGGTCACACGCAAAATAATCAACAGGTTATGGGCCCAGGATTCTGATACAAACAAAAAACATAAGTCGACCAGGAAATTTAAGGGAGCCAAAACAAAATTTTGGGAAGCAAGAGAAAGTCAATCGTCATTGTCATTTGTCATTGTTATTGTCAAACGCACATTTTAAGACAGTTTACACTGAACAGTCGTATTAGAATAAACAACAAATTGTAAAGGCAAGTAGTGTCAGTAAATTTAGTCATATTATTGATTATATCTTTTGCATTTAAAGTAAAATCTTACGTTAAGTATGGATTCTGTCAAATCTCAGTTAGAGACGTTGAATGAAGGCAAGGAAAATGATATAGATGTAAAAACTTGGTTGCAGAAAGATATAGATGCGCAGTCTTTGATTGGATTAAATGTTTGCAGTAGTATAGCAGTTAAAATATTGAATTGTATCACATCGAAAGATATGTTAGACAAACTTGTAAATTTCTATGGTGCAAAAACCGAAGTAACCTTGAAAACTTTGCGCGGGAAATTTTTCAGTTTTGAATATGACGAGAGTAGATCAGCAGTACAAAATTGTTATGAAATTATACAACTTGGTGAACAGCTGTCAACTGAAAATGATCCCATCGGAGAAACTTGGTTGATGACCAGAATTCTCAGTGTTCTTCCTACAAAGTTGTCACATTTTCAAACAGCGTGGGACAACGTTCCTGCAAATGAGAAAACAGTCGAAAAGCTTGTTCAAAGACTTAGACTGGAGGACGAACGATTAACTGAGGCAAGTAAATATGATGAGAGTACACGGAATGCGCTAGTCGCTAAACAAAACAGAACGAGAGGTCAACCTGAACATAAACATCTTCTACAGGAACAAAAGATAGAGTCTTTATGCAACCAATTTGGACAGAAGGGTCACTACAAAAGGGACTGCAAAAATAAACCATGCACCAAGTATACTGAATACTGCAAAACAGTCTACCCGTGCAACCTATGTGGACAAAAAGGACATTTTGCGAAGGAATGTACACAACGAAGCGAATCACACAAGTCAGAAGGGTTAAGGAAAATTATCAGAAGGTCTAAGTCAGGAAAAGCGAAGGCAAAATAATCGTCAAGCATTAATGACAGTCGGATTGACTGCAGCACTTTAAAAATGAAAAGAAAACGGGCAATATGAAGGATGTTTGGTCCCAAGACTGTGGTGCCACACAGCGTATGACATCTCGTAGAGAATGGTTCTCAAAATTAGTCGAACTGGACGAACCAATATCTATCTTAATTGGAGATGCAACGCAACTAGAGGGAGTTGGAGTTGGAGTTGGAAACGTGGAACTGGAAGCCTTTAATCGTCATAATTGGATACCAGTTATACTTGAAGATGTCGAGTACGTGCCCAAACTAAGACTACAACCTATTTTCAGTCGGACAGACACTGGATAAAGGTTACTTGCAACAAGCTAACAGTGAATGGTCGGAGTTCAAGACTTGTGGAAAGACCAAGGGCGCTGAGGGCATCTATGCTTGGTAATTGGTATGTAACTGTCATGTTTTTGTTGAGTAAATTTAAATTAGTTGTTTGAATCTACTTGAATAATATGAGCGCATTTATAATCTCATCACCCATGTTCAAGTTACTATGTCTGCTATTAAAGTCACCAACCATCAAGCAATTTCTATTGTTGGTGCCTATTTTATTTAAGTCTTCAGCTTTGGTCCCTTTTACCTCTCTGGATAAATTGAAGCACTTGTAGCCTTGAAATTTTTGTTGGTGTCTAGCATTTTTAGCCATGGAGAATTTTCGCACATATAAAATTTCTATCTGTTCCTCTTCCATGGCTCGCCTACGTTCATTGACCTTGTTTTTCAGAGTACGACAGTTTCAATGCAACGCTTTAGAATTTTTATGCTATTTTGATCTTCTACTTTCTGCAGTTATTCTTTGAGTTCTTTTTTCTCTGTATATTTCTCTAACTTAGTGCTTCTGATAGATATATGCTATTTATGTTTGATAGCTTTCCTTTTCAGGTCGTCATAGAGTAGCTTAATTGATGCTCTCATATTGCACCAAATCTCCACTCTAGATTTATGTTTTTAAGTATCTCATTATTATTCTCATAATAAGATTTTAGATAAGATCACTTTAAAGTGGTGAGGAAAATCTCGTTTCAGAGAAAAATGTCGATAGTTTTAATAAGGCCTGATTGGTGCATTTGCATTTTCCATCCTTTGGGCTTTATAAGAAAGCTATCTGGTGGTGTTAAATTACTATGACAGTGTTCAATGGCAAGACAAGCACCAACCAACTTGATCTATGGCTGAATAACTAGTTTAACTCTGTTGTAACCAAGGATGAATCTTGTATGTTCGAGTATGACCCAGAATTTACAGCAGAGCAGCTAGTAGCACACAAAATCATCCACCCGCCCTAAAATGTTAATGAGCTAGTCTCACATCAAAATGATATTCATAATTTTTTTTTTTATGTCAGAGAAATTGTCCATTTTGAGATTGTACTGCAGGGAGAAACTGTCAACTCAACCTTTTACCTGGAAGTGCTTACAAGATTAAAAAGCCGGGTTGAGCATGTCAGGGTTGACATCAAAGACACAGTGAGGCTCCACCATGATAATGCTACCAGTCACACAGCCTTCATCTTTATCAACTTTCCTGCCCTGGAGCATGACCCAAATAGTCCCTCTGCCCCTATGCAGTCTAAACTTGACTCCATCAGAATTTTTGTGTTTCTTCTACTGAAAAGAGAGCTGAAAGGAAATCATTGGAAGTTTATGGGATACATCCAAAAAATGTTCCTAAGAGATATTCTTGTTGAGTTTCAGGCAAAGCAGACACCCCTACCCAACTCTAATAATTGGGTAGAGTATTTTGAAGAATTTTAAGCATCTGTACCCAGAAAATGTGTATAGTTTTATAATGGACCTAATAAATTTGTAAAATTTAATAATTATTTTATAGGGTAGACCATATGATCAACTAATAAGCATTCTAAAATCAAAACAACTTATCGCAGAGTTCTACATTCATTATTTATTCTACAATCATAGAGCAAGATAATATATAGATGAATAGATAATAATTAAAATAAGTGTAACACACAGAGTTGTATAAAGTGTGAGATTACTGTATCTCATAGAGCAAGACAAGGATGCATTGTCCTTACACTGTTCAGTGTATATGCTGGAGAAATTATTAGAAATGCTTTAAGAGAACAAAACTTGTGTATAAATCGATGGGAAGCTAATCTACCCAATATGGTATTAGGAATGACATAATCATTGCAGCAGTATGTATGGAAGAGGTCCAACAACTAAGCGATAGACTGGTCAGTTGCAACAAAGTTTGTGGTCTGGACTGATTATTAAAAAAATAGAATTTATAAAGATATAAAACAATAAGAAATTTATTATGTATAGAAAACAAAAGAGCTTAGTCCAGTGATATACCTTGACTACACCATAACCTCAAAAACAAGACAACCAGTTAAGCCAAATTTAGAATTAAAAAAAGCAAGAACTATAATTATTAAAATAAGGGATATACAATCGGCGCCGCTTATTGTGATCACGGTTAATGTTATCATTCGGTTATTGTTATGGTTTCATTGAAAAACAAACACGGACGTATATTATTACATTGTAATTAGGCCGCTTATTGTAATCATCTGTTCGCTTATTATTATCATTTAATTTGCCTTTCAAAATCATATGCGTCAACGTATACTAGCATAGACCAAGTAAAAATGTCTACAAAGTAGTGTAAACAGCACGTGCAACACACAATGACGCCCAGTTGATAGAATGTTTATTTTTAGAATGACAGAAATACTTTATAACGGTTTTAGCACTTAGCACAGTTCTCAGAATGTCTCCCTTACTCTTTGTTTACGCAAACACCCTAGCCTCGCTTGAGTCGACTTTAGTTGTTTGTTAACATTAGTTGATGTTACTACTGAACCATTTACAGTACAGTCCTACTGTATTTTTTAACAGTGAATTTTTATGAACGTTTATTACAGTATTTCAGTATGATTTTACATAACTTATTTTTTAAAGATCTTTTTCGTTTGTTTTGTAGAGGTTAGTGTCACTTGAAGTTTCAAAGGACAGTATAGCAAGATGTCCGAATCTCAAAAGAAACAACGCGATTTAAGTCTTAAACAAAAACTTGATATTCTAGATAGGTACAGTAAATTACCAAAAATGGGTCAAAGAAACGCTGCTTCTCAACTTGGCGTTTCTCAACCTCTCTTATGTAAAATATTGAACAACAAAGAAAAAATCTTGTCATTATCAAAGTGTAATGCAAATGTTGACAACAAAAGACATCGTTCTGGGAAGGATCCGCAAGTGGAATCAGCTTCGAAATTGTGGTTTAAAAATGTTCGCGAAAAAGATGCTCGAGTTGACGGCCCACTAATGCGTCTAAAAGCTGAGGATCTTGCCAAAAAATAGGAAAACATGATTTTAAAGCCACAGATGGATGGTTCAATCGATGGAAGAAAAGGGAAAATATTGTTTACAAGAAAACATGTGGTGAAAAAAAAATGCTGATTTTGTTGGAGCTGAGGACTGGTTACAATACGAATGGCCGAGTATCGTCCTAGCTGCATATACAATGCAGATGAAACAGGACTTTATTATCGTGCTTTACCCGAACATACTTACTTATTTAAAAGAAATTGCTAACAGCTGTAAAATATGTAAACAAAGAATAGCTGTTTTGTGTTGTGTTAACATGGTTGGTCATAAAGAAAAACTCTTAATTATCGGTAAATCTAAAAATCCACGTTGTTTTCAAGGTATCAAAAAGCTACCGGTTGAATATCATTCAAACTCCAATGCTTGGATGACATCAAAAATTTTTAATGAATGGCTGACTAAATGGGATACCAGCCTCAAACGCAACATTGTCCTTCTACTAGACAACTGCACTGCACATAATGACATAAGCACTACGCTAAAACACATCAAAGTGATTTACCTTTCGGCCAATACTACATCAATTATTCAGCCATGTGACCAAGGCATAATTAAAAATCTCAAAAGTTTTTATCGACGAGAGATGCGTGCTAGAATTATAGAAAATATGGATAAATTTCAAACCCTTACCTCAAATGAATTGGCTAAAAAAACTTCTTAACTCGATGTTATTCATCTGATAGCAAAATCTTGGAATGAAGTTTCTGAAAAAACTGTGAAAAATTGCTTTAGAAAAGGTGGTTTTTTTGTTGAAGAAAATCAAGAGCAAGCTACATCTGAGGAAGACTCTGAAGAGAACTAGAAGCCTTTCGATTTGTCCTTAAAAGAATATACTGAGTGGATGGAAGTTGACGATAGTATTGAAACAGCAGCGGAAATGACTGAAGACGATATTTGTGAGGTAGTTGCTTCAACATCAAAAGTTACTGAAGAAGAAGAAGGCACCGATGATGACGAAAATGATAAATGTGTACCGCAAAGATCTAAGCAGGAAGTTCACCAAGCTCTTGAGATACTAAGGCAGTTTGTTCAACAAAAAGCAGAAAATTTCAACAAACATTATGAATATGAACAATGTATAAACAATATTTTACGAGAAGACTACAGACAGTCACATATAGAGGAATTCTTCGAGAAAAAGTAAATGTAAGTTTTAAGTGTTTTATAATGAAGTTTTATGTGTTAAAATGTTTTGATCAAATGTTTTACGTAGTTCTATATATTTTTTTTCAATTATGCTAGATTCAGTGTCAGTTATGCTACAGTGGAATAAAATAAACTGACATGAAATATGCCCACTAATTTTAACAAGTAGAAAACTAAATTACAGAAATTCTACTACTGTACATAAAACTGTCCGGAATAGCATCAAAATTTGGTAAGTACAGTTTAATTATAGTGTTACAGAATTAGAATTACTTAATGTAATGATAGGCTTACAAATCGTTCAGAACAAACAGTTGTGGTAATAATACAGTGAGTTCAATGCAGTACGGCTGTAGACTACATCGTGATTAAGCGTTCGGTTATTGTTATCGTTCGGTTATTGTTATCAAATATGCTTCTGACAAATATATCACAATAAGCGGCGCCGATTGTATTATTTATTTAGAACTATTTTATATGGTATAGAAGCCCAAACACTTAATATAAACCAGAAAAAAATTTATGATTTTGAAATATTGATGAATAGGAGAAGGCTGAGGGTATCTCAGATACACAGTGATGAACAAAGAAATCCTCAAAAGAAGATATAAACATTGAGAGGTTATAGTAGTTGTAAAAGTAGGAAAATGCCAATATATTGGTCGCATAATAAGAGCGTATTATGGTCTGTTGTAACTGATTATTCCAGGAAAACCAAAGAAAGAATTACATGATAAGAAAGATTTTATGGCTGTATAATCTTCAAACCTGTTTAAAATATCAAATTAACTTATCAATACTTGAAATATCTACGTAACTAATTCTATAATCATAATTACCTTGGCAATCGCCATTTTCTTATGCAGAATTATTATTTAAAAAAAGAATGAAGTTTATGTAAGAGATGAAATATAATACAGAAAGCTTTATGGTTGTCATATATCTAAAATGGATTGTTTTAAAGTAATGCCAAAAATTACAATGAAAAGTCAAATTAAAATAAAAATGCTTACCTTGCTAAACCAAAATCAGCAACTTTAACTACATTTTCTGAACCAACAAGACAATTCCTTGCTGCTAAATCCCTATGTATATAATTATGTCTTTCTAAATATGCCATTCCTTTACACACCTGTAGCACACAAACATAGCAAAGTAATTATACAAATAATAGTATGTTTCATAAACTTAGACGTCCAAGACAATTAATAAATGTAAATTTATACTGAGAAATGTAAGACTGAGAAATGTGAGAACTTTTTACTAAACACATACTCAAACAAAATAGTCATTCCTCATCAGTGTCTAGGTTAGCTGCTAGAATATCAAATTTAGTTCTATTCTTTTTTTAGTTGACTTTACACTAGTCATTTGAAAAAAAACATCAAAATTATTTACCTCACAAGACCTTTACTAAAGTAAGAGATCAGAATTCTAACTCAATGAACAACAACGTGTCTTAATATAAGTAACTATATTCTCACACCTTTCTAACTATCTACACACAGAGTTGAGCCTAAATAACAAATGGCAAATATATAAGTACTTTCATACTTTTCATACTAAGAGTGCAGATAATTCCCTCAGAGCCTTGGAAGTTATTACTCTATGTTTTAGTCGAGAATTTTTTTTAAATGTTCAAATATTTATAGGCATTTTATTTTAACACTAAGGAACAATCCATGATATCCTTAGGAAAATATAATTCTTTAAGCTGAAATTTAGGTTCCAAAGAAGACTTTTTTAATTAGTTCTTTCATCTTCTAGTGTAATATATCCTATCATCTTTGAGAATGTAAAAACATAATCTATATAAAAACTACAAACTTAATTTTTATAAACACCTTTATTGTTCATCTCCTAGTTAATGAAAATTACTTCCAATCCAGATCGTTTTATGAAAAATTATCATTATTTTTATTGAGGTTACTGTAAATATAAATGATGAAGTACAATCTATTCCTTGAAGTTGCTAATAAATTATTAGAACAAATGAAAACCTTACAAAGAAACTTGAATAGTATATTTTTGATAGTATATAATACTAAATATTATAACTACTTTTAGTTGGCAAAAAAACACTACTTACTGATATTTTTCAGCAGGCGTGTTTTGCATTATATCAGTGCATTTTTCAATGCTGTGAGTCATAGGCATGAATGTTGCTCAGGTGTGTTGTATTAGTGTGAGTCTGTGGTGTATTGGTGATCTGTTATTTACTATTGTTCATAGATTAGTTGTTAATTATACGGATTAGTTGACAATAGGAAATATCTCCCGAAACGACCGTAATTAATAAACAAAAAATCAAGTGCTACTAGAGGCAAGTGTAACTTAATGTTAGTATAATCACATATACAAGTTTTTTAAGATAAAAACTAGTAGCTCAAGGGAAAATGGAATCAAATAATATTTCATATTTAATATAGATCCTCGATATATTTCTAACTAAATATATTATTATCAAATGATTAAGGTAATAATAACTCATAAGTAAACCAAAAACCACTATTTGTAATGCAAAAATAATATATCTAAATACCTGTATGCACATATCTAACAGTAGTCCTACATTGCCTCCCAAAGTGGTTTCATGTCTTCTTAGATAGTTTAGCAGAGATCCGTGCCTCATATATTCAGTTACTATGTATATAGGTCTATGTTTACTGCACACTCCATACAGCTGTACTAGGTTTTGATGCTGAAGTTTCCTGTAATAAAGAGCATTAGATATATAAGTATTATACAAAACAAGTATGTGTGTGTGTGTGTGTATATATATATATATATATATATAGGAATTTTTTGGACTTGATAGGAGACTGACAGACTTACCTAAAGGCAATAGTCCAAAACTGCAATCTCTTGGAAATAAGCACATATAAAACACTCAATACACTTTTATTTGAAATATTTCGATCAACATGATCTTCTTCAGTCAAGAAAGAGAAAACAAAACAAAAGATTGTCGGTTATATATATATATCACTTTCACTAAATGTACTTAAATAAGAATCTTACTTGGTATTTATGCGAGTTAAGTTTCAAAGATTGATAGTATCTTCATTACCGAGCATCACTGATCAGGGGTTGTAGTAGACTGGGAGCTGTATCGAATGTCCGTTGTCACAAGGTGTGGTGTACCGTTATTGTTCTATTTTCGGATACACTGCACTGTGGGAATCTTTTAATTTATCTTGGGGTTAATTTTGTCTATTAGGTTAAAAAATTTATCGTTTTTTAATTTTATTTGTATTTGTTCGTTTATGATATTATTTTTATGTTTATAAATTTGTAGTTGTTCCCAGATTGTCATTTTGAGGCCTTTTTTTCTCAGGTGTACGTTTTCTAATGTGTGTTTGTTTTTGATGGCGTGTGTAGCTAAGTTTGAGTTGTAAGTTTGAGGTTTAATGTAGCATTGAGGTGTTCTTGATATCTGTCTTATAATTTCTTATTTGTTTGGCCTATGTATATTTTATTAGAGTCTGGGCATTCGATTTTGTATATTCCGTTATTAAGTGTGGGACAGTGGGACATAATTTTTCCAGTTGTCCACTCTGTAGTCTTGAAATAGAAACACATAAAAGCACTTAAACAATGATATATTTCAACCACACAGTGGCCTTTGTCAATCAAAGAGAAAACACAAAAAGAAATATGAGAGAATGAAATAAAATAAAATAATTTAATATAATTATAAATTGTAACAATTTATACAATTCATACAATTTATAATTATTTTATTTATTTCTCTTATATTTCTTCTTTTTGTGTTTTCTCTTTGATTGTCAAAGACCACTGTGTGGTTGAAATATATCATTGTTTAAGTGCTTTTATGTGTTTCTATTTCAAGACTACAGAGTGGACTCTTACCAAGGTAAGTCTGTCAGTCTCCTAGTCCAAAAAATTTATATATATATATTGTAATCCTTAGATGAATTATTTTTTCTTGTTGAATATGTATGGTGAAATAAAATAATTTTCATAAACAAGAATATACGAGTATTACTTCATTTTATTGTTGATTGAAGCTTTTCGCTAATTTACATTATTAGCATTTTCAAAATTTATAAATCACTGTCCATTTATGTGACTAGAGTAAGACTGTAGAATATAATTGTACTATGCTCAGTAAATGGTATCAGTTATCTTATCTGTTAGATAAATATACTTTAATATTTCCATTTGTCCTAATATTTTATTTTTAAAAAGTCATTGAATATGCTAAAGATTGTATTATGTTTTGATTTAATCTGTACTTGTTCCTCTATTAGTGTGTTCTTAATTTTATTTTTATATATCTCTAAGTTTTCTATTATATTCATTTTTAAGCCTTTTTGTACGTGTTTAATTAATTTCATATTAATAATATCTGGAAAATCATGATTTCTTTCTATACAGTGTGTTGGAAGATTAGATTTATAAATATGTGGTTTTTTAAATGCATTTAAATGTTCTTTGTAATGGTCTTTTATTTTTTTTTTTTGTTTGTCCTATATAACATTTTTGACATGTTGTACAGTTAATACTATATACGCCGTTTATATTAATTTTATTTATTTTAATGTTTGTATTTATTATATTATTAATTGTGTTATTAGTGTAATAAGCAATTTTGACATTAGCGTCTTTAAATAATTTTATAATTGGTTTGATTTCATAACCGGTAAATAAGAATTTGGACCAAATAATTTCTTTAGTAATACTCGTATATTCTTGTTTATGAAAATTATTTTATTTCACCATATATATATAATTCGTACATTTTAGTACAACAAAATATTGTTAAATTACAAAAAGTGTGTGTGTGTGTGTGTGTGTGTTTGTGTGTGTGTGTCTGTGTATGTACATGTCTTCCATCTCATATGTGTGAACCAACAGTTGTGTTCAACTTATGTCAATGCTCTGTGATTTTATTTCAATATTTGTTTACCAAACTAGTAATAAAAATAACAAATAATATATATTGAAAAAATAAGGAAACCTACGTCATGACTTTAGCTTCTTCTATAAAATCATCTTCAGACATGGTTCCTTCTTTCATCATCTTTACAGCAGTATCTATGGAGCCTCTCCATTTTCCACGACGGACTACACCAAACTGCCCAGAACCTAGTTCTTCAAGTAGCATTAGCTCTGCAGGGTCAATCTCCCACTTATCTATCAAGTATAAATAGATGAACAAATAAATAAATGAAATATAATAAACTGAAATTATGAGCAAAATTGAGCATGTATAAATAGTTCATTTGCAAAATTGAAAAAAGAACTGGCAATTTATGCACATCACTTACAGAAATGGCATCAGTATTGAAGGGGTTAAATTCAAATTTAATAAAAACTCTGGCAGGATTAATTAAATCGTTAATTACTTTGATATAATAATTTATTTTTTGAAGAAAAATATCTATGAAAAAAAATTAATGAAATTATGTTCCATTAAAAAATTTGTAAACATCTTCGCATTGTAAAGTAATTATAAACATTGTTGTACTTAGAGGCAAACGTACCGTGACTAAGCCCAGCAGTGGCTGGCACAGGACGATCACAAGGTGATGTCTTCAGTCTAGAAGCCAAGCCCCCACTGTTATGCCTGTGATAATTTACAAGGTCAGGAATTGAAGGGCAGCAATGCTTCTCAGACAAAAAGAATTCCCCTCTAGAGTTCTGCTTTATGTGATAGTGCTTTACATGAGCATGGGGTCTGGAATATTAAACAAATAGTTTTAGTCACTAAACACCTACTAATTTGGTACAGAAAGTCAAATTCAAGAGGACAAGAAAGTGTGTGTGTATAAAATATTGAAATAAATTTATACTATATCTCAATTTGTTCATTTATGCTTTAAATAATATGGTGTTACTGTAGATAATATTGAATACTTGTGTTGTACTTTTTATTAATCTGAAGAAATTAAAAATTTTATATTGAAAATGTAATTGCTAAAGTGATATTATAACGAATAATACTAACATTTTTGTATAAAGAGACAAAGTGTAAAGTCCTTTTGTGGATGAGTTTCTCACAACAAAACATCCCTCTTTGTCTTCCTGTTTGAGCAATGACTCTGCTCTTTGTCGAGACATATCGCCTACATACCACCTGAAAACAACAATAATTATAATTAATAATCACTACATATTTGATACATTTTCCTGCCTTTCTTAACATGACAATATTTTTGTTTGTTGAAGAGTTCCAGAAGGACTCCATTTTCAAAACTTAATTTGTTCTAAATAGAGTATGAT
The DNA here is from genome assembly GCA_036971475.1 of Prosapia bicincta. Classification (NCBI taxonomy): domain Eukaryota; kingdom Metazoa; phylum Arthropoda; class Insecta; order Hemiptera; family Cercopidae; genus Prosapia; species Prosapia bicincta. The sequence goes on along the minus strand of JBAIZL010000004.1, from coordinate 123,352,399 downwards.
TTTAGTTTTGAAACTGGAGTCATTCCAAAACACGCCAACGAACAATAATATTGTAGTGTTAGGAAATGCAGAAAAATTTACTCAAATGTGTACAAATATTCCAAACAGCAATGAAGATGAGTATATTATGAATTTCAATTTAATAATCACTATATTATAAGATAACTTACTTCCCACACATACAACCACTAAACATTTAATACTTTTTTCTAGTACACATTTAATGAATATGAAACTATTTAAAATTTTCAAATCAGGCAAGAATTGGTGGTTTTTGAGTGAATATACATATAACATTGAACTTAATAAATGTTTTAGATTATTGAATAAAGTTTAAACATTTTGCTGTATCACAAAAATCACTATGTAATATCTAAATGGCATTTAAACATTGTTTAGGTCCTTCAAGTACCACACTTTTTTGTTTAAAAACTCAATAACTTTGAATAAAATTTCGACATGAGTAAAAAACAGTTTGATTTTTGTTAGTTTCAAGTTATCTAACATAGACTATTACTTTCATACAGCTTAGTTGCAATATTGTTAAACATGTAATCAGAAACAAAACCAGTACATGTTTGGATTTTTTAAAATTATTACCAAAAATATTAACTGATTTTTTAAAACTGTTCCATTTCTGAATGCCCTTTATAATTAATATAAATTAAGTAGTTAGAAATCATATCTGTTATAATTTAGAAAGATATAAAAAATTCATTGGGGAAATATTTTTAGCTGCAATTATGTACTTACTCGTATTTCTGAAGTCCAAGTAGCTCTTTTTCTTTTACGTAGTTACTAGGAATGTACCCAACAGATCTGCAACATAATTTAAAAATGACATTTTTTTAAACTGGAAATACAAAAAGTAAAGTAATATATTATAATATTCAATAACTGCCATCATCTTATATTTTATGATTACTGAAAAAAGAAGTTTACATTAGTAATATTTTATTTTAAAAATTATTAAATTTGAGCTATTGTAAAACTTCTTCTTACAGAGACCTCCATTTTACTGACCACTATTTTATTATCATTACATTTTCAATCACCAGTTCAGTGAAATAGTGGTCTCTAATAAATCTCTCTCAACACACACTCTAAAATTTGAACAGTACATTAAAAACAACTAACTGTATATAAATTTGTTGCTTATGTATGCAAAATGTTATGCTAAGAATGAAAAAAAATACTGTCTGTAAATGGAATGGTTATTCTGTCAGTAATTATGAATCACCACTTCTCCTTGTGTACAGAGTTGTTGGATAACTATCTATTGTTTACATATTTGAATGTGATAACCAATCACACAGGATTCCAATAACAATAGCTTTCTTCCCATTGTTTTCAATTTGTTACAATAACCAAAACAAGTGAAAAAGGCGATTAATTCAAAAATGGTGAGACGCATATCATTTAGGAACTTACAGCTATTCAGATAAATTTTACTGATGCAATTGAAAAATCAGTGAATTTGAAAAAAATCGATTTAGAGTAAAAAGGAAGTAGATTTTACAAGTTCAGGTAATTTACTTTTATATTTACAGAAAAAAAATGTAGTGCTTAAAAAATAAACAATGTCAAATTTGATTATTTAAAATCATTAAGATTGTAAACCCCCTTTTGTAAGTGGTCGCTAGACATTACCAGCAACTGCACATCCTTATTCAGGCCATTTTTTATGTTTTGTCTGTGAAGTTAGTTTGATCCCTTTTTACTTTTACTTTAGCCAATGCTCGCATTTGGCTGTTGAGCCATTTGGCGTCAAGCCTCCCGGTAACGACCGATTCTGGACAGTTGGTCGACCAGCTCAGGACAGGTTGAAATGTGGTCCCCATTTATGACACCATCGAGACAGGGCGGACACGTATCGGATTCTGTTGGTCCAAAAAGGTAGAGATGGCCCTGGAGATAGTTGCGTCCCGTCTGGAGTCGAAAGTGAGCCACGGCAGTTGCCCTATTGCTTGTAGACACCACAGGACCGCGCATGCTAAGCGATGTCCACTGTTTCCCTCTGCTGGCTTCGTCGTGCCCTTGTTTCATGGAGTGTTTCAGGGCTGTATAGATAAGGCCTGGCTTCTGCATAGGGTTGTTGCATCTGTTCTCCATTTTTTGCTAGGTCGTCTGCTCTTTCGTTACCTGTAAGGCCGACATGACTTGGGATTCACTGAAGGCTAATTGAACATTCATTTCGCAAAAGTTTGATTCCAATCAGTGTCGTATATAGAAAGAGGCAGAGGACCAAAATGCTCTATAAATTACCTTGATTGATAAGCTTACACTTCCATGTGATATGCCTACCCACTGATATCACTCTGATGACTTTGTGGATCACCAATAAAAATTTGTATTACAATTATCTGAATAAACTCAATATAAACTCATTGAGTTTATTGGAATTACAATATAAACTCAATAAGAACTTTGAAGTAAAAACATTTTTGTCTTTTGGATAACTGAGCATATTAACTTTAAACAGGATTATTAGTATAGATAAAATAAAGGTCAAGTTAAAACCTCCATGATATGGGATAAGGTAGTTGGGAAGGTATGGAGGATGGCATACCTGAAAGTAGACCTGCATTAATATTAGGATCATAAGAAGAACTCTACCCATTATAATAAGTTGAAGAAAAAAAGAATAAGATATTAAACTAGGATGAAGTAGAGTTTATAACAATTTAGGGCTACTCGGAGGAGAGGAGGAAAATTGTTTGTGTAGGGCAGGGTCACTTTTTTTTAAGTAGAGTTGCTCTTTCTATTAAGATCAAAAAAGGCATCAGCGTGTTACTATATGTTTAAATTGTCAAGTGGGGGAGAATATTTTATTAAACATATATATTTTTTATATTTAAAATTTATTTTAAAGAATAATAAAAGGAAAAGTTATCTTATTTTACTTATACAAATTTATTTTTCATTTGACTTTTATTTTAAAGCAATGTATATTATTTTTACATTTATGCAATGTTAGGTGTAGAAATTCATCTGATAACATTGATAGTTCCACCCAGCAAAAACCAACTGGCATGTTACAAGTCGTGCACTAGTTCCGTACCAGCTCGCCTATACTAACAGTCTGCATACTACGACTCTGTGTCGTCCTCGTCAGACCGAGCTGTCAAAAATGCAAAATTTCCTGTGGTTTTTAAATACAAGAATAGCTTAAAATTTCATTTCAAGGCCTTTATTTTTGAAAGTTTTCTGCCCAAAACTACCCCATGTTTTCCTGCCATAGTGAACACCCCCCCCCCCCACCGGAAGTTTATCCTGGATCCAACCCTTGATTAACAGAAATACTACCTATGTTGTATTAAAATGAAGTTTTTGACAATCTTGGTACAAAACCTAGGACAAAATAATTAAAATGAGTTACAAATAACTTGTGTAAATTATTACTTGAATAATAAACTAATGGGTGTTTTAAAGCAAAAAGCTTATTTACTATAAAGTAAAGTAAATTTTATATGGTAAAATTGGCCAGAGTTAATTCAACTTCTAATTCCTCTTACTACATGGCCACACGATATTCAGCATAATGTTAATGTTGTAAACCATAGTTTTAGCTTTGTATATGATTCTCAGATCTTTATTTGAAACACATTTTGAATTATTTCTAATTCATTAATAAAACACAATTCAATGAATTTAGTTTTTGCCCCTAATGAGTTTTTATTTATTTACAATATTTTTAATTGATGGAGTCTAAGTTAAAATCTCCATTTATATGTGATTATTTAATTTTATTTACAATGTTTCTATGTTGTTTATTAAGGCCTTAAAATGAATAGTAAATCAAGAAACAGTAAGAAGGTCAATGTGGAAATTTCACTTTAACCACAGCTGTAAGAAAATAGGTCAAGGGCATTTCACCTTTACTCAAGCTTTGAATTATTTGAAATGCTGAAAATCAAATACAATATAAGAAAAGTATATTTGATTTATAGTAGTATATTGTATATATGATTAATATATATATAATGATACTATATTTAATACAACTGACAATGACACCCAAAACCACAATTCAGAGTGGTGTTTGTTAGGTTATAACACTATAACTCCCTGATGAACATGATATGGGCGTCAAAATGTATCCAAGTATGAAGTAAGTATAACTTTGTAAACTTATTGCAATTTCGATACGAATTTCATTAGATTTCTTATTGTGATTTTGGGCTTCTGATGGACTTACAGAGTCTTACTTCTGATGATACATCATTTATAAACATTGTTTTTTCATCTTCAATTTTGTTTATAAAAATATAATAAAAACATGTAAAGAGTTTTGATATAAAATAAGCATTTAATGTGGGGGCTTGGGGTTTTATTTGTTTGTAATATTTTTTTGTTCACTTTTCATGATTTCGGTGCATTTATTTAGTGCACGAGGAAAGTACATGAGCCCTTATTAAGGCATGAAAATGCCTTACCTAAAATCCACAAAGAAAACACACCCATCCGTCCACTAATCAATCACACACATGCACCATCACATAAGCTAGCCAAATACATAGACAAACTTATCAGAGACAACATAAGCTTTCGCAATCACTCATCCATACACAATAACATAGACCTGATACACAAAATTCAAGACATCCACATACCACACAACTCCATCATTGCCTCATTCGACATAAAAAACCTTTACACTAATGTGCCAATAGAACAAACACCCCACATACTACAAAATATCCTCACAGCAAACAATACTCCATATAAACTCACATATGAAATAATCACACTCACCAAACTCATCACATCACAAAACTACTTCACATACGAACACAAATTCTACACACAGAAAGATGGCCTCCCTATGGGTTCCCCCATCTCAGGCATCCTAGCAGAAATATTCCTACATCATATCGAACAATAGTACATTCTACAGAACAATAATCACACACATAAAATAATTTATTACCATAGATATGTAGATGATATTTTAATATTATACAACGGCAACAAACGGCAAATCAAACAATTACACAATTACATTAATACCATACACCAAAACCTCACATATACCCTCAAATTAGAAGTAAACAATAAAATAAACTTTCTAGACCTTACCATCACCAAACACGACTGCAGACATAATTTCAAAATATACAGAAAACCAACAACTATTGACATTGTCATACATAATACATCTAATCACCTCACACAACACAAACACGCTGCATTTAATCATATGTTTCACCGCCTAATCAACATACCAATGCTATAGAAAGACTACGACGAAGAACTTAATATCATAAAATACATCGCTCAACAAAACGGCCACCAACACACACTCATAGACAACATACTCAGAAAAATCAACATAAACACCATCATACAGCCACGCAGAAAAACCACACAGAAAACAACAAATACATATCCCTCACCTACCACAACAAAAACACACACAAAATAGCCTCCACATTCAAAAAGTCAATTACCAAATATCCTACAAAACAACAAACACTTTAAGACAGCGCATACAACCTTTACAAAAAGAAACTGACAAATACAAACTCTCAGGTATTTACACATTAACTTGTAACGATTGTCCCAACTATTACATCGGCCAAACTGGCAGGTCATTCTATACACGCTTCGAAGAACACATTACCCAAAAAAACAAACAAACCCTAAATCCAGCTACGCAAAACACCTAAAAAGCACCCAACACACACACACCAACATACACACTAATTTAAATGTTCTACACACATTAAAACAAAGTAAAAAACTAACAACCTTAGAAAAATATGAAATCTACAAACACTACACAACAGATAAAGAAAATGTATTAAATAATCACAAACACTTTGAAGCCAACAGTCTTTTCCATTATATGACAGACAACTCAAACAACCCACCCCATTCCACAGTCATAAATCCATTCCCGTTAGAGCCTTTACAACTAACCGATGCTGCCAGTAGAGGGTTAGTTTCGTAAAAGGAACGAATGTTTTGAAACACGTCAGCAAGTAAGCAATTACGTATTCACTTAGTTAAGTATTTTTATAATTAGTTTAATCAGTGAATTCAAGAGGATTACATCAAGCAACTTCAATTAATAAAAATATGTATATACATATGACAGAATCACATTATTTATTGAGTGCCAAAATAAAAAGGGAATTTCCCTGCAATTTTCTATTTTCCACTCTATACAGTATATGGTGTTGTACTATTATTTTTGTTTGTTACTATTTATTCGCTTCCTTTTTTTTCGTTTCTAATTTATGAAGTTGATGGTAGTCTATAATTTCTCATTCTATCCATCTCTTATTATGCTTCATTATTGCAAGGACCTTCATTATTGCTTCATTATTGAACGTTTCTCTTATATTTTCATATACACCCTTAAGTCTTTGATTCTAGCTATGCTCATTCCGAAGTGCTGAATTTCATACATGAAGTTACTCAGTTCGTATTCGCCAAGACTTTTAAATTTAATGAATGAATAAATATTTGAAAATACGGTATTAAAATCAATTGTCATTCACCAAAAGGTTTAAAAAAAAATTATTTGAACCTGATTGGATGAATAAAAATGTATTTTACTAACGATTGAAAATTTGTACAAGACTTATATATAAGAAGAGTGTGAGCTAATAGAAGGAATTGAAAAAATAGTATTATATATTTAAAAGTGAATGAAGAAATACTTATGATGAGGAGAGGAGTGCTTGCCCGAATGTTGTCAACATAACTAAATTAAAAAAGGCTGATGCAAATACTTCACTTTGAGTGCGGCGTGCAAGATATCCACTCACAGACGGGCCAGAGCCCTTTTGCCTGACCAAAGCTATTATGTCATTCATTAGCTAGCATTCCTTCTAAGAACATGCATTTGCACCACTGTGTATCTTGACTGTTTAATCATCAACTTTTTCAATGATATTTAATATTATTTAATTACATCTTCAACTTGTTACATAAAAACACTAAATACACTTAAACATATATTAATATTTGACACTTACTTTCTTTGTTTAATGAAGAGGCGTTTTGGGACATGTATCCCATTGTCAACTCAGCCTGTAGCTCTGAGATGATAATGGGGTACATCTCCTGAAACATCTGTCACCATCAAACAAAGGACGTAAGTGTTACTACAGGCAATATTTACATATTATTATATATACATTTGTTCAAGAGTCAATTTTACTATTTACTAAACTAAATTGTCCTATTTACTAAACACTTGTAGATATTTACAGACTTGCCTATAGTAGCACTTACTTATATTTGTTACTCAACAAATAAAAGTAGGTGCTACTATAGGAAAGTTTGTAAATATTTAAAGTATTTAGTGAAAACTAGTAGCTCACATGAAGATGGAATCAACAAATATGTTATTTACTATATGCAAGTGTCACATATTATTACACGTTGAAACTCTTAAGTATCAATACTTTTTATTTTTGTTTTGTAGCCACCAACTACTGCATGTTTTATATCACTTTTTACCATACACCTCAACTTACAGTCAGAAAATTTAATAGTTTCAATTTAGCTGTATACGATACATCTAAAATATTACATAATTTCTAAATTTACCCGTGTTCGTCTTTCACTTTCCACCAGTGTTCTTGGGAGTCATCCAGTACTTCGTACTCTGCACCCTAAAAACAAACAAGTCCATTCAATTAATAATTATTCGATTTCTTGCAAAATGGTTTAGATGTGTTTTTATTAATATTTTAAAATTCTAAATATAATTATGAAATAATTACTGAAGCTTAATGAACATTACTACTGTTGTTAGAAGTATTATAATTCTAAACATTTAAATTAGATACTCACACAGACAATGAACGAAGGTGGAAAAGGATTGACTGAAAAACCTTTGTTCTTTTTAAATATCTAATTTTACAAACAAAAGTATATAACATTTGCTGTTTTATAACCAGAAACAGCTTAAGAGATGAAATAAATCTATGAAAATCAAACATAACCAACTTAAATTTGTCTAAAATTATAAAGCCTATAATATTCAACTTTATAAATTAACTGTAGACAACAAGCTGGATAATTTCCCACAAGCATGTATATATGGAAGAAGTTGTACCAAAACAAATTTTGATGAATACAATCCAAAATTTTAAAGAGAATATTGTTATATAATTTTTAAATGAATCAGAGCAAAACTGCATTAAAGTTTTGGAATTATGATTAATAAAATCATATGTAATAACGTTTAAGTAGAGTTTAAAATTGGGTAATACAGTATATTTTTTAGTTTTAATATTTATTTGGATATTTGCTGTTATTTCTCTGTTAAGAACAATTTTCATTATGAACAACAAATATATTTTGCATTCACAAATTATAGTAAATATCGCAATAAATGTTTAAATTAAATTAAATTATTAAAGACTACTAAATTTAACTTTCCAAAAATAATGTGGTGTCTTTCTCGTGGCTCACAGCATTGAATAATGCGCTGAACTAGTGTGAAACGCATCGGCTGAAATATATCAGTAAGTAGTGATTTTTTTGCATGAAAAATGAGGTTTCAGGTAAATAATTATTGTATAGCCTATGAGCAATTAAAAAGCAGTATCAAACAATTTAGTAGTTAAGTATTTCAGAAACCTTATGCTTTATATAATTTTGATTCTATTGTTTATTATAATTGTTCATTTTTTTAATACGTAGTCATTAAATTATTTATATTGTTTAACAACACTTACAACTTGATATCTTGTTTCTTTGATACTTTAGGTTTCCATACAATCTAAAATATTTGCTATGTTATGGGTAAAGAGTTTCATACTGAAAGAGATATTCAGAGAGCTACATATACGAGAAGGGGTCTTGAGACTATGAAAGTGTAATGATAATGAAGCATGAGATATTCCTGAAGACACTTAGGTTTAAAAAGGGACTTCTTTTCATACCTTACTGAGTCTAAACCATATAGCTGACATGTGGGGGGTGGATATGCCTATGATGACCTATTAAAAGCCTCCATTCAAAAAGAGGAGATTTAGTGTCGATGAATGACAGTTTTGAAAGAGATATTTTTAAACCTGAATAGTCAGATATTGCTCACATTTCTGTCACCAATACTCATTGCATACGGAAGAAATAAGTAATTCTATAAACAAGTAATTTAAATATATATATATATATATATATATATATATATATATATATATATATATATATATTTTTTTTTTTTTTTATACAAGTCAATTCCCACTTAAATCTGCAAAAAAAATTATTTTACTTACTTATTATTTTACATTTACAATTAATATATATATATATATATATATATATATATATGCTGATACGTATTCCTTCACAGATGGAAAAAAAATATGATGAATAGTTACTATCTGGAGTACATCCGTTCATTTTGCAGTCCATAAATTCGCAGTTCCGACGTTTCGCTAGAATCTCATCCAGCATTGACGAGATGAACCCAACAACAGTAGGTGAACCCAACCTCGTCAATGCTGGATGAGATTCTAGCGAAATGTCGGAACTGCGAACTTATGGACTGCAGAATGAACGGATGTACTCCAGATAGTAACTATTCATCATATATATATATATATATATATATAAATTTTAATCCTAGAGCTTTATTTATGAAGAGTTAAATAAAGAGTTATTTTCGTATTAACTTCCTTTGAAGTTGATTGATTTGCAATTGAAATATGCAAAAGGGTATGCACAATATTCATCTGTGGTTAAAAGGTTCTATTTATTTAAATTTGAAAAATATGCCACAGTTGCTTCAAGTTGTTATTATACTCTTTCCTACAAAATACTCAAAAAAGTCACTTTAGTTTCGTCAATAAATTTAATGCTGATGAAAATACTATTATATTAACAAGAAAAAATTAGCCATATGATTGATACCTTTACAATCAAATTTATGACAGAATGGAAAATATTTTTTTATGGTATAAATTTTTGTTTTGCCATGATAGAAGCACTATAAATAAAACTAAATATTTTTATTGCATCTTGAGAATTGGGAAACTAAAATTGTTTTCATCTTGAGCATGTACTGTACAAACTGAACATGAAAATAGTATTTTTTGAAAAACAAAAAAGCACGAACCTCGGACAAACATAGTTCTTTATACACAAACTAACCTCAAAGCAAAAATGCTGATCGACAGACCTGATAAAACTTTACTTCGAACTAATAACAGTGATAGGCTTGAAGCTGAATGCTCAGGATGAAAGACTACATAGCACAAAAAAATAAAAAGTACATTTTATATATGTGATAACATTGTGTAAAGAATTTTTATCAATTTAGATACAACTTTTGTATCTACAAATAAATTTTATGATAGTAATTATTTTCCCCTTTTGATTTTCTTTTCAGTTGTAGTGGGAAACATTTCTCCATTCCAATAGAGCAGTGATACACCCCTTCCCCAGATGAAGGGTTCATATTTCTAAATGTATTTTAAATATCACTTGTCGACTTATTCCACTTGTCATTACATACAATAGCTGTAATGTCCCTTTTGCTTTAAATACCTATACAATTTTTTATCCAGATCTTTTCATTCCTTTCCACAAATCATAATTCATTTCAGAAGGTATTTACATTCCTGCCTTAAAGAAAGAAAGTGGCACATTTTATTTCACCTATCCATCTCACTCTTTCTTAATGAGGGTGTATGGGGGTATACCATTCTATCAACCCACAAGTTTGTTCATATATTGTTCTATACCATTATATATATATATATATATATATATATATATATACAGTAAACTCCCGATTATCCATGGAATAGGGTGGCCCGGCAACGCCGGATAATCCGCTATGAACAAAGAATACGCAAAACGATCGATAATCAATTTTTATACCATAAGTTACACAAATAATGACTCCGGTTAATGCAATTCACAAATAATCTTCAGAGGACAAAATAAATACAGAAAATAATTTAAAATGTGGATGTATTTGACGGATTATAACATGTACATTAATATGTCTAACTATTTACAATACGTACATAAGTATACGTCAAAAGTAAGTATGTATGTACATATGTAATTTCCTTTACACATAATACTTTAATTTTTTAACAAAAAAATCTCTCACTTTCGTCTGTTTTTTTGTGAGCATTGATTTTGTGTGCGATCTAAGTTTCTTGAGAACCATTTTTGTCGCACAGTGTCTACTTGTGTCACAAAGCCATAAAGATCGATAATATATGACAGACATGGATAATGCATATGTCACATCCTAGACTATTTATAGCCGAGATTAGCTGACATTTGTTTACAATCTTATGATACACATTAGATTTTCGGGCGTCCAAGCATTTTGTCATTGTCTCTCATATACAGTAGTCTGCTCGCCCCTTTTATTTGGCAGGCCCTCGTCGGGATGCTTCCCTTTCAATGTAAAAATTAGTACGTACATATTTACATATCTATTCCCTTCATCTTACCTTCTATTAAGCCTTATATGTATTTACGTTGTAATTCACCGTTTGGAAATTTAAACACATGAATCTGATTGGAATAAAAATTGGATATTTGTAAAACAATGGCAGACCTCGGATAATCCGCAAAACCGATTAATCTGCCCAATGATAATCGGGAGTTTACTGTATATATATATATATATATATATATATATATATATATATATATATATATATGAGGCGTGTTTTTCAAGCAAGTACCATTTTCCCACACCTCTGCCGCAGCACTGCGGTCGGCGTTTTGCGCATGCGCAGTGGCTACCTACATCTGTTGTCTACGCACTGCCATTACAGTCTGATTCTCCCTTGTTTACGTTGTGTACTGAGTGTTTAAGATGCCTCCAATAATCGTGAGTCCCGCCGACTGTGAAGTACGAGCTGTTATAAGATTTTTTAATGCTAAAAGCCTAAAAGCTACCGAAATTTATCATGAGATCTGTGCAGTTTACGGAGAAAACATTATGAGTGATGGAATGGTAAGAAAGTGGGTGAGATCATTTAAACATGGCCGCACAAATGTGCACGATGAACAACGGATCGCGCGTCCTTCGGCCGTTAATGAAAGTTTGGTGCAGAAAGTGGACAATACGGTCAGACAAAACAGACGCTTTACGATTTCCTCCTTGTGGGATGACTTTCCTGATGTTTCTCGTAGTGCTTGGTATGGCATTGTGACAGAGCACTTGAATTACCGAAAATTGTGCGCACGTTGGGTACCGAAAATGTTGATGGATGTGTACAAAACCAAACGTTTAGGCAGTGCATTGACTTTCCTTGAGCGGTACCACAACAACGGTGATCATTTCCTAAGCCAAATTGTTACGGGCGATGAAACATGGGTGGCCTACGTCACACTAGAATCAAAGCAACAGTCCATGGAATGGCGGCATTCAAATTCACCCAGGAAAAATGAAGTTTAAGCAAACAATTTCTGCCCGGAAAATCATGTGTACAGTTTTTTGGGACAGAAAAGGAGTATTGCTTGTGGAATTTCTGCCTCGTAATGAGACAATCAATGCAGCAGGTTACTGTAAGACATTGCACAATCTACGCTGTTCAATTCAGAACAAAAGATGTGGCAAGTTGAGCAAGGACATCGTTTTGCTGCAAGACAATGCATGTAGCGAATCAGACCAAAGTTCTCATCACTTCTTTTCGATGGGAAACTATGAATCATCCTCCGTAAAGCCCTAATCTGGTGCCCAGTGACTACCATCTGTTCCTGCACTTGAAGAAACACCTGGGCGGTCAGTGTCTTCAAGATGATGACGAAGTCAAATCAGTGGTGATGCAGTGGTTAACAAGTCAGGCGGCAATTTATGTAAAAATTAAATTATTGAGATAACTTAGCACAGTTTTTTAAAATTTCGGAACGGTACTTACTTAAAAAAACACGCCTCGTATGTGTATATATATATAAGAGCATCATTTATCTTGAGTCCAGATGTAGTCATAGAACTATAAGATACTTTGAAAATGTTGACAATGCTGGTACTGCCAATCAGCGAAAAGCCTCAATGTATTAAGAAAAATAATATAAAAATTCTTGTTTATGAAAGCCTCGTTTAATTGTGTATATATATACATATACATATATATCTATCTATCTATATATCTATATATATATATATATATATATATATATATATATATATATATATATATATATATATATATATATATATATATCTGATGACCTTAAAACAACCAAAATGAAAATAAAAGTTATGTGATTTTTTGTCGATGATACTTAATTTTGTTAATAGGATCTTTGACTTAAGCAGTATTTTTAGTTTAGAGGTTTGAGAGTGTTTAACTTTCCTAACTAATAATTAATAAAAATAATCCTAAAACTCACCTTTTCTAATGAAAGGTCTCCTCCTTCAATTGCTTTAAATGGATACAAGGCTACAACCACTTTCGACCTCACCATCTGCTCCTGCTGCAATAAAAATAAATAAATAAATAAATTAACAGTTAAAGCTAGTAAATACTTTTGGTCAAACTGTATTCATCTGTTATAGCTAAACACATATTTTTCCTAAACATGAATAGATTCATCAATATATATTTTTAAAGTTCTGCCCCTGGAAGATATAGTGATCATTGAAGATCCTTTATAAGCAAAAGAATTCGTTTATTCCATATGGAACACATAATTATGTCAAGAGGTGAAAGCTTATATTCTGCTTCATTGTGTACTTTTTTGTGTTCTTGGTATTGTCTGTAGCATCCTGTTTGTCAGTGTAATCAAACAATGCAAACATTTTATCTCAAAACACACAAAAAACAACAAATTTCAAACAATTTACAATAAATTCTATAAAATAAATATCGGTAATCATATATAATAGGTGTTAAGGTAAAAGCTCCAAGCATTGCAAAGATTTAAACTAATTATAATAAAAAGTAGTAAAATTGGACCAAATAACTGAAAATAAGTTAAATTTCTTAAATTTAAATTCTTAACATGTTTTAAATACAAAAATAGCCTAAAATTAATAGTCAAAATAGGCTCTAAAATTATAAAGTTGTATTGGGATATTTACAGTAAAAGTTTATTATAAAAGTCTAGACAACATAATTTTTAAAAATACAAAAAGAAAGAAGTAGAAATTAAAAAATAATAAATTGGTTGCTATGACAAAGGGCCTTGATTTAAAGGGTTTGGACGATAAGGGTTACCCAGGGACTACGGCAATTTTTCAAAAGGAAGAAACAAGGGAAGGTGTTAGTTGCATCCAAGCTATCAACGTAGTTGGACGTGTTTTTTTTCTCCATCAAATTGGACAATGAGAACAACTTTAACTAACATTTACATAACAAGCATGAAAAAACCTGTAAAAGAAGATAATCAGGAAATAGAATCTAAATTAAATATTTAATAAAAAATTCTTATTTTCCAATTAACATTGAGTTTTCTTTTACATAAAATTAGTTTCACTGGGTGTCCAATTATTGTCTTTATATCAAAAGTGCCTCTCAAAGAATCCATAACCCTGATAAAAGCCTAAGAGTCTTATTATAATATATAATATTATATATAATATTATATAATATAATATTATAGGTGGCTATTTGTTTTTTATTAGAAATTCAGGAGTAGGTTTTTCTGAGAGGTTTATTCCTTGAGCTACAGGTTTCAGACCAGAGTTCAAGGAATAAAGCATTACTTTTCTGCAGACAAAGAGTGGTGGTACATCTTAGAGTAAGAGAGGTGATGGAGATGAGCTGGTCAGAGGTACAAAACGTTTAAGGAGTTGAGGTAAGTGGTAAGGTCTGTAGTAAACTTAATAGTCCTTAACTTCAAACCACAAATCATGAATACTCGACAGGCAATTGTTACCACTGAATTAACCCTAGAAAGCTAATCTATCGTAAAAATTACGAGCGCGTTTTGTTTTTGTTTGGCTACTCCCCTTTTTCTGCGTTAATAGACTCGCCCAACCAGTTCCGTGCCTTACTGTGGTATGCTTACGCATTAGTCATCGTTTTGTACTGATGCGGCTTGTCATTTCAGCTCAGCTACAAGTCATTCGTAAAAATTACGATAGTTTAGCTTTGATGCTCGGATTTTTTCGCATACCGTTCTATGCATGATGGATTGTTTTTGGTTGAATAGTGATAGAATTTTGTTTTTCTGAGTATTTTTAGTGCTAAGTTTAAAAAAGTTATTAAGTTTAAAAGTTAATAAGTTTAAAAAAATGAGTTGGAAACTTAATGCAAGTGAAATTGATAAATACTTACAACAGAGTGCAAGTGATGAATCTCACAATGATTCTGAATCAGATTATGAAGTGGACCAAGTTGAGTATGAGAACATTATAAATAGTGATGATACCGATGCAGACTACAACCCTGGTGCAGACCAATTGCTGTCAGAAATTTCTAATTCGGATGAAGAAGAACCTCTACCACCGGCAAGGAAAAAGAAGAAGGCTGCTGAATTAAATCCTGTTGTTCCTCACTCATCAGAAGCAATGCAACCAATTTCAATTCCTACTAACACATCTTCCCCTGTCAGTCAACCTATCACAACCACCCAAAAATTTGGTATGCCTAGTAACAAAGCAGATAGGCCCTCAACCTCAACAGATGATTCACACTTGGTAGTTTGCAGTACAGTTAGCCTCCGAGGGAAAGATGGACATCGTTGGACAAAGAAACCAACAACTCACGGAAATAGATCTTCAGTAGCCAGAAATATTATTCATATATCACCTGGATGCACTGATACTGCAAAAAACCAACTAATACCGGTGAATATTTTCAGACTTTTTTTAACTCACGAAATCAAATCTAAAATTGTTAATTACACTAACTTGAAAATCCAAGAAAGAAGTACCAAGTATAAAACTCAGACAAAAACTGTTGGTGCTATGAGTGGTACTGAGTTTGATGCTCTATTAGGGTTACTTATTCTTTCAGCTGCCCAAAAAGACAACCATCTACCATCTTCTGAGATGTTCAACCCAGAAATCAGTGGCGAGAGATACCATGCGACCATGAGCTATGACAGATTTGATTTTCTGTTGGAGTGTTTACGTTTTGATGATTCTGGTACTAGAGCTGATAGGAGGGAAACAGACAATTTTGCTCCTATGAGAGAAACTTGGGATTTATTTATTAATGCCTGCCGAAGTTCTTAAAAACCTGGTTCATTCTTAACTATTGATGAACAACTACTTGCATTTCGTGGGAGATGTAAGTTCAGGATGTATATTCCAAACAAACCTGATAAATACGGCCTCAAGTTAGTTTTAATGTGCGACAATTCTACAAAATACATGGTTGATGCTATACCGTACACAGGAAAAACGATGTCCACCGAAGGTTTACCTCAAGCCGAATTCTTTGTGAAGAAGTTGTCAACGGCTTGTCATGGATCCAATCGTAATATAACTATGGACAATTGGTTCACGTCTGTTCCATTGGCAACCTCACTCTTAGAAGATCCATATAAACTCACTATAGTAGGCACACTAAGAAGAGATAAGCGAGAAATCCCTCCTGAAATGAAAAATCCTAAGGGCAGAGCCATAGGGACGAGTATATTCTGTTTTGACGGGCAAAAAACTATGGTTTCTTACAAAGTAAAAAACTCAAAAGTGGTTTTACTACTATCAACCTGCCATGAAAAACCTGTCATCGATCAAGACTCCAAAAAACCTCAAATAATTGAAACCTACAATGCTACAAAAGGAGCAGTTGACACGTCAAATGTGCCACCAGATTTCTTGTAGTCGTAAGACTAAACGGTGGCCTTTGTGTGTATTTTATGGCATCCTGAACATTATATTAGTGAATGCCTATGTCATTTATGTTACAAATCTGGTAAAAAGGGGACAAAAACCACTTTCAAGAAGAAAATTTGCTATGGAAATTCACCACAGCCTTATTGAGTCCTGGCTTCAAGAGCGGCTCCAATACCCAACTTTGACCCGGAAACTCAAGGAATCTATTGCCGATATCTTGAAAGTTCCAGTGCCAAATAGGGCCCAAGACCTTCCTCAAAACACACCAAGAACAATTTGTGGGATTTGCCCATCGATGAAGAGAAGAATGACCACAGTCTACTGCTGCCGCTGCAACAAACCAATATGTGCAGAGCATCGCGGAAAGTGCTGCATTAACTGCGTAGAGGACTTGTAAATATTCAAATTTCACACAAACATGTTTGTAATGATATAACTAATCCAATTGTGTTCATTAAAGTTTTAATTTGTATCCAAAAATATTTTTATTATTTATTTTTTTCCACATTCGTAAATTTTACGATAGTTTAGCTTTAACGTAATTTTTTGATACATTAGCTTTCTAGGGTTAAGGATAGAAATGGATTGTAAGGATTAATGGAATAAAATAGGATTAAGGTAAGAGCGTACAATCACTTAGTCCAAAACCACCCTACAGAGACTAAATACTTAATTATATTACATGCTCATATTTTATTTGACATTATTATCTCTAAAAATAAAACCTTCCACTCTAAATTTATTAATCCCTCCTCTCATTTGCACAAAACGCAAGATTAAATACTCTTTTAGTTATAGTTGAAAATGAGACATCTTAAAAAATAGTTGTCCTCATATATCATACTCATGATGGAGTGTCTCTTTAAAATACTTTTATATTTTTAAAATTATAAATAGCTCACATTATAAATGAGCTATGTAAAGAGTTGCTGCTAGGGTCACCCCTGAAAAATAGGTTGAAGGTCTGGGGACTAGACGAAGCTTCCCGAGTCCTTGAGTTTGGAGTAAATATATGGGCTTGCACCTCATAAAAAAAACAATTGTAAAAAACCTCTAGAGGAATATTTCAAAATAGGGATGGATTTAACATGGAACAGCTTTAGACATGAACACAGAATTATGCAAAATGGAACATACATGAAATTAGGGACTTAAATTAAAAAATAATTAGCAACCTTAAAAAAAATCAAATTGGATGTAAAACCTATCAGAAACAAAGAAGGAATCTGGTATAGTCAAAATTGTTAATTATATCACCTATATAACAGCATAATTAAGGAATGAAGAGATAATGACAGTTTTCATCAAAAAGGAGCACAAAATGTAAAAAACATTTTCAACTATTAGATGACATAATTTTCAAAGTAAAGTACAACTTATTCTAAACAGTCCAACTGATAATGACAAAAATTAAGGAAAAGAAAGTTACTGTAATAGCCAAATTAGAAAAAAAAGAGAATTAATGACAGGTGACATTAATGTAAAGTCTGGCTGTAAAGAAAGCAATATTACAAAAGTAGGGTAGTGTGAAGATTATTTTACAATAGAGGCTAACTGATTGATCTACACAAAAATTATGGGTTAAAAAACCAACAGCTTTTTGAATGTGTTCAAAAGTATACCTAGACGCAAGAGACAAAAAAAACTCAGCTACAAATAGAGGGTGTCTGGGTTTTAATGAATGGGCTGTAGGATAGGCTGTAAATCAGAAAGTTATATGAAAAAACAAGTACACCTGAAATGGATAAATAGGAAAGATAGTGAGGATAGGAAAATGTGCATAAGATCTAGGTAGAAAATAAGAAACTAAACAACAACAAAAATACACAGAAATTGATGAATACATTGGTGGTCAGGTTTTGTGCGCGCGCGTGTGTGTGTGTGTGTGTGTGTGTGTGTACATATAGTACACATATATACTAACTATTGCAATCAAAAGCTAATCAAAATTAAACATATTTAGAGAATAAAACTGATAATAATGAATGATTTCTAAACTATTGTCGTTAAACTGAAGTAATATATTTTACACCATCATAGTTAAATATTTTCAAAGTACATACAGATCTGCCTGATACTTTTTATTATATATTAAATGACTTTTATTTATAATGGATAAGTTTTTAATCTTCACAAGAATATTTACATTTTTAAAACATGCAAAAAAACTGTTAGCTATGAAGAGTTTAAAGACTATATGTACGTGTCTGTAATAATGATACATGAACAAATCAAAGGATATGTTTAAATTCTACAATCCTGATTGCCATATTAACCAACCATTTAAAAAGAATAGTCAACAAGTCAGTCAAGCTTCTTAGACACAGGAAACAGTCTGTAATACTGCTCTGATTTGCATACAATCATGTCAGAACAAAATTGTCTACTTTTTAAAGAATTAACAATATCTGTGTTTATATCTCATGACACTATTTGTATTCCATTCAGTGTAATGATATTGTAAATGATCACTAGAAGATTATGTAGTTGAGTGTGTAGTTAGATAATTTATATCTCGAGTAAACCAATTTTGTATTTATTTCTTCTATATTATTACTTCACACCATTAAACATTTGTAGTCAAAATTTGATAAATTTGCAATGTATGAGGTACATCCAGAGAAAATGGTTTATATTTATTTGCCATTGTGGCATTTTAATCACAGATGTGTGCACAGATGATATTAACCGTGACTTACAACAGAAAAGATACCAAAATTAACTTGGCTACTACTTTTTATTTCGTGGTACTAATTTGTAATGGCAAGGTGACATAAAAAACTCACTCTATGCTAGAGTATAGCTATAGTTTATTTTCTCAATATAATGAAAATTAAAATCATAAAAAACTCAGTAACAGATATGTAAAATGTATGCACAAAATGTGATGAGTTATTCAACGTAAAGAGGCCAGTGAGCAGTTCAATGTTGGGCATTAAAATGAACATTATAGCAAACTCATCATCGAAGTAGGGAATCCATCATTACCCACCTTTGTTTCTTGATGAAAGTATTTCTGTAAGTAATGAAAAACAACATTTACCGCTCAATTTATGTTCTCTCTATGAAGATTTCCAAAAAAAACCAAACACTTATTCATGAAACACTGGTATTTTGAAACATGTCTCCTCACTGTATAAGTAAACATTTTACCAATAAACACACACACCTAATGAATGGGGATGGTATATGGGATGGCTATATGCCATCAAAAAATCTTGTGCATAGTGTTTTGGGACAAACATGGTGTTTCTTCTTTTAGTGGATTTTTTCAACAGGAGTGAAACATTTAACGCTAATGCTTAGCATAATGGATTTTGCAATACAAAATAAGTGCTGCAGAATGCTCACCAGTGCCACTGTTTTAATCTTTGACAATGTTTACCTCAAGTTGTAAATGTGACAACTTTAAGAAAAAAACAGTGACTGGGAACACTTATATCTACCAATTCTTGACAATCAAACCCCACAGTTCAATCCGGTCCCTGCTCATAATTACTACTTTCTTTGCAACTGAAATATCACTTTACTCTGATACAAGCTAAAATGATGATGAGATCAAACAACAAGTTAATATCTGGTTTAGTCACAAGCAGCAACATTTTATGATGAAGGTATATAAAAGCTATTTCTGTGCTATGATAGGTGGTTCACAAATTGGTGGTGTTTATGAGTAAAAGGTAATTTAAATTAATGTACTTTCCATAAGGAGATTCTATTATTAACTTCTCTTAGAAACCTTTAATTTTTCTTTTAGTGTTTCTGATTTGTAACATAATTAGTGTGTAAAAAGGAAGAACATTGCAAAAAGGAAGAAATTTCAAACAATGACAAATTAAGTTAGTTAATAAAAAAAATTTAAGTCAATTCCTACTTAAAACAACCAAGAAAAGTTTTATTTTAGTTTCTTTTTATTTTAGAATTACAATTAATATAAATGTGTGTGTGTGTGTGTGTGTATAGTGTGGTGTGGTACGGTGTGGGTGTGTGTGTGTGTGTGTGTGTGTACATATGTCAGAATAACAATACTAAGTGGCAAAATAGAAGGCAAAATAACTTGCGATTTTCCATTTTCCTTTCTATGTATTTTCTTTTGACTATTATTTTTGTTTGTTATATGCTTTCTTTTTTTTATCGCTTACATTGTGTTGTAGTTTCTTTTCTCTTCCCTT
The DNA here is from genome assembly GCA_036971475.1 of Prosapia bicincta. NCBI lineage: Eukaryota > Metazoa > Arthropoda > Insecta > Hemiptera > Cercopidae > Prosapia > Prosapia bicincta. The sequence goes on along the minus strand of JBAIZL010000004.1, from coordinate 123,331,495 downwards.
TCGCATTGTCCATTTGTGATTCAAGGTTTGGATACCATTAATCCAACTTGTTTGTTTGTTTTACTCTTTTCATTCAGTTTTAATCCTAGAGCATTATTTATGATATTGTGTAATAACCATGGTAACAATTTAAGGTTGTGCAATGGAAGTTTTGATGACAACCAGATGGGGGCAAAAAAATATATACATCTTTGAGAAGTACATTACTAGCTTTGGGAAAGTTGGCTCAGTTCCAAAGCGCACTAAACTCAGGAAGATACTCAGTTGAATCCAACCTACACCCCCAAATTTGTATAATTTAAATATTGAATAAATATTTGAAAAAACTATATTAACATCAATTGTCATCCACTATAGGTTTAAAAAAAAGTATTTGAACTTGACTGGATGATTTAAAACATATTTTATTAAACATTGAAAATTTGTACAAGATATATATCAAAAGATTGTGAGGTAATAGAAAGAATTAAACAAATAAAAACAAAATCACAAAGAACTCAGAAAAATACTGAGCAATGTGACATAAGGGAATTAGTCAGTTTAGACAATTATTGCTAATAAAGATAACGTCAAATTAAATACTAAATTTTTAAAACTAATTATTTTAATAAATTATAATTGTAATAATTATTACTTACAGTGTAGTTTGCCTATACAATGTAATTACTCTTTGAAAAAAATGTTCTTTTTTTATTAACACTCAAACTTTTATCTTTACAAAGTGTGAAAATCCTCTCCTTTTAATGTGAAAAATGGTTAAAAGTTGTTCCAAACTACTTAAATATTATCATTAGAGTGTTCAACACACAACATCCTAACTGATTTGATGACCTTGTCCAAACCAGTTGGATGGTTGAGTAATCACATCAAACACTCTGGGGAATATCATTAAAAAGTTTGACCAAACAAGTTAGGTTGTCCTTCCAAAGCAAAAGAAGGGTTTTTATAAACTTAAACAATTAATAACTAGTTATTTGCTTTGTTTTACCCCCTCCTAAGAAGGAATATGTTGATAGTGTCAGAATCATCAAAAAAATAGAATGTTAAACAATTCTGAAATATTTCTTTTTATATAGGAAATTATATCAACATGATTTTTTTAAAATTTTGTTTGATTAATTAAACATTGTTAGTTTTATTATTTGAAGTTGAAGATCAATCTTTTATAACAATACATTTTTGTGTATAAAAATTCATAACAACCTTTGTCTTCTTTTTGTCAATTTTCATATTAAACCTGTCTATGTTGTACAGAATTATCAAATTTTATAACATAAACAATCACATTTTTTGTCTTCTGTATAGTTTTTGCTAGAAAATTTATTTTTATAAAATGAAATAGTTTTTTTCATTAACTTGTCTGCAACATAAAACTGTTTAATATTATAGGAATTTAGTTGTATGTAATACAATGATACAACTACATTTCCATTAGGCATAACCAATGTAAATGCTGGATATCATGATCATGGGCAAGTGTAATGCATAAAACAAATTTCAAAATAAAAATACCATCATAAATGCTGTGTGTCATGTGGGCAGATGTATATAGAAAATAAATATAGAAAAAACATCATAAATGAATATATAACATAGGTAATGGTAAGCTGAAAGATTTATAAGATATTTTACTCTTTACTAAGTGTTATGAATGGAAGAACTAGTATAATTAACCAATAAAAACAACATTAATTTAAAAAAAACACAAACAAAAAGAAACTGTAAATAGCCATTAATTCTAAAACTAGAGATATGCCTTCTAGAATGGATGGAACACAAAAAGTAAGATTAACAGTTTAAGTGGCACACATTTAAACAGTCATATAAAAAAAATTGTCCTCTCCTTCTGCAAATAATGATTTTAAGCTAATTTTAATATGGTTTCTTATTTTCCAATTACTAATGATTAATTTTATTGTTCAACAAAACTGTGATGTATCAACAATTTCATTCTAAAGTAAAAGAAGTAATATAACCAAAAAAATTTAAAAGTAAATTCCTATTCAAGTCAACAAAAATAAATTTTATTTTAGTTACTGTTTATTAAATAATTACAATTAATATAAATAAAGTAACATAGCCTACACATTAAAACACCTGTTCTATCACATAACCTATAACAAAAAATCAGCTTATATGAAATCATATGTTAACACTTATTTTAAGCCAAATGAGACAAAATTACTATATTGCATACCTTGCCATTTTCATGAAATGTTTTTCACCCATATGTAACTAAAATTCATTCACTAAATTATAATATTCGAAAAAAAACTGTATTACCATCAATTGAAATCCAAGTTTAAGAAAATGTATTTGAACTTAAGAGGATGAACAAAAAGTATTATATTAACGATTGAAAATTTGAACAAGATATATATGTAGGGAGAGTGTGAACTAATAAAAGGAACTGAATAATTGTTTTAGAAAATTACAGAGCTAACCGCAGAATAGACTGAAATAAAGTGAGTTGTTAGCAGTCACTTTATGTTGTGCTAGAGGATTAGAGCGATTTAAAATCATTGTGTTTATTTGTATAGGTTTTATGTATTTAATGTTATTAATATTTCCAGTAACTTTTAGCTCTAAATATTTTATTTTATTATTGTATTTTGTTCACTATTTATTTTATCTTTGAATTTGTAGTACTCAAGTTTTTTAATATTTGTATTTATTTATAAATTTTTGTTGTTGTTTGGTAAACGTATAATTCTATTTTGACATGTCATATTCGATAATCATTAGAGTCATGTAATTTGATTTTTAACGATTTTTCATCTAAATAATAAAGATAAAATTCTGTTTCATATTTATTAATTATTAGCTAATTTGTGAGAGGCTTTTGTATAACTTTGATGTGATATAATGTCCCGAACTGCTGACATAATTACTGTAGATCAACTATTACACAGTAGCTTCATTGTAGCAACATACCTTAGTTTTTAAAGCAGGTGTGCCTCCAGGCATAATGGGAGTGGAAGGAGCACCTGAAACAGAAAACACAATATGAGTTGACACAAACACTTGCATAACCTTACCTTGTCTTGGTTTCACAGCTGGTTTACTGTATGACCTAAATTCATAATTTAATCATTAACCATGTTGAGTTATTACTTTCCAATTAGAAAGGAAGTATAACTTTATAAAAACTCTTTACAATAAGAAAAAAAATCTATGTTACTTTTACTTACAATAAAAGAAAACGTTCTGCAGTTGAAAAATTGTTTTCAAACAAACAATTTTTTATTTATAGATTTTTCTCTGCTGCTAAAAAAACTGCAAATATTTTATAACCTACCAACTTTCAACAGTTTTTTCTTCAAAACAGAAAATACGATTTTATAAAATCTCCTTGCAACAGAACAATTGAGTATAGCTCTATTTATAAAAAAAGAATAACTTGTGTAATTGAAAAATTGTTACAGGTAATTTGACTTTAATAGTTATTTTTCACTGATTAAAAAAAAATATTGTTTTTATTCCCGAACTTTTAACTTAGATAAATTTTTAATGAATAACCAAAACAAAAAATTTTGATCGAACATGATGTTTGTCATTAATCAAATTATTTTTGTCTTAGTAAGTTTTTTATATTTTTACTTGAATAAGTTCGGAGAATAATTAACTAGTTTTAAAATTATTTTAGTTTTGTCGATCGTCATGAACAATAAAAGTCAAAAGAAAATATTTGATTAGCTACAGACATTGAATAACACTTCTTCCTTAAATTTTTTTTTTTTATAAATACATTTCTGCTGTAACCATTACTAGCACTTAGTTAGTTGAGTTTTGCAAACATTTTAATCTATTATAAATAAGTAGAATGAGTGATTAAAAATAGACAATAAAATAAATTAATAAAAAGGGTATCCTCATTGCAACTGCTATTTTATCATTAAAACTGAACACATTTAGAATACTAAATATAATGGAAGACTACTTTGAAAGCAAAAGGCTGATATATATTTTACACAGTGTTGTACGTAAAAGCGGAGAACAATCACGTCTTGAATGGGCAAAGTGCTTTTCCTAAATTAAATCTACTCTAATAGCTGCACAGCTAAATGAGCATGAAAAGAACTTATAACTTTTTAAACCAGGTTTTGTAAATTATTTTAAAATTTGAAGCATCTGCTAAATTTTAAAAATGAGCATTTATAATTATATATGCTATTTAGCTATATTGTACTTACCTGTCTCTTATAAATAGTAATTTTAAGAATTTCAAGCCATCATATGCTTAAAGTATGAAGAAGAGAAGGCTCTTCTAAAACTTAGTGACTTTTTGATATATATATATATAACAACATAGGATATACAAATACAAGAATATTTATTAATTTATATCCAAAGCTTTTCGTTGGTAAACAGTACCATATATATATATATATATATATATATATATATATATATATATATATATATATATATATATATATAAACTAAACATATATTAGAGCAAGAGAAAATATTTAGAACATAAAAAACAAAACCAGATAAAATTCCCATTACCAAATTTTGTACTACCAAAATTAAGTATTGTACAAAATTAATACAAATTTGGTAATAAGGAACAAGATAAATAAAAGTCCCAAAACACAAAAAAAAGTAGAAAAAATGTCCAAAAAAAAGTATAAACCATCGTTTCTTTAACCTGTTTTCATTTTACTGATCACTTCTAAGTTTTGTTTTAATGTACTTACTTATTTTCACTCATCAAACTAAGAACTAAACCTATATTAACTCAAACTTATAAAAATAATTCAACGAATTTTTAAAAAGATCGGAAGATTTTCTGATACGTTCCTAGATTTTCTTGACAAATAGGCCACGCCGAGGAGAAAACACTACAGCATGTTATAATATTACAGCAGGGTTAAAATCCACAAAATTTAATTAAACATATCTGTAACAAAAAAGAAATGTTTCGCTAATCCAACAAACGAGCGCCTTCGCTGTTCCGAAGAGGAATAAAAGACCTGGAAATAATAATGCAAATTCAACTCTGAATGACAAAATTACAATACAGACGAATCAATTGTTGAGCGAAACAATAACCAGTTACGGCTTCTAATTGCTTTAACACAATGAGGAACATTGAAGGGGCAATTAGGAAAAGCTTTAATTACCTTTTAAAACAGGAAGATATTACGACCAACACAAGATAATCTAACCTATTGTCACTTGGACAACTGAAGGTGAATGAAGCAAAAGTGACAAAACACGACCTACTCCGAACGTGGCTGACCTCTGACCCATCCCTTCCGGCCTCGACCTCCTCGCAAGCTGTTTCACTTGTTTACTTTGCTAGATTAACATAATCATATCGAATTGCTAGCGACAACCTCTGGAAATGTTTCAGTAGTGCAATAACAAAATATTGATATTTTAGATTTAATAATTTTATCTTTAAAAAAATTAAGAGGGTAAGGGAATGTGTAAAGGAGAGGGAGAGAGAAAGACGGAAGAATGACAGACTTATAAACTTTTAAAAACATTTAAGAAACAAACTTGAAGAGTAACACTATTTATATCAAGACTCCCGCCGTATACCTAATTTTATAACATCTTTGTCCTAAAAGTTTCTTACAAATATTCTTATCGTAAAATTAAAATTAGAAAGGTATTTTTAGCCAAGGGACGCAAAGGTTCGTTACCGCTCTGACTAACAAGGACTGACAGTTCCCATAACAGCATAACCCATAAACGGGATTGGCAGGTTTCCAATTTTCAGTTAACTTTTCACTATGTCGGCGTCATTAGCTGATCGCTTTCAGCTAAGATAAAATTCTTTGTCTTTTGGCCAAAACAAAACGTTTGCTCTTCAGTATTCGTCTCTCGCGAGAGAAGTGAGACGTGGCAACGTCGTCGGCATATTGACGAAGTTGTAACGCCACGCCTTGTCATCCTTCACACCCAAGCGACTTCTAAAATCTTTCTTTTTTTATTTCGATTACATATTTTTTTTTTAAATTGTTTCTGACACTCTGGGGAGTGCAGGCAGAAGTGAAGACTTTTGTAGCTACTTCTTCAGAAATTTTTAATTGAGAAAAAACATTTAATCTTGCATATTGAGAAATTACCTAAACATTTGTTATAATATAAGAAACAATAATACAGAATTTTTAACATTTAACCCCAAAATTTGAACCACAAGTAATAAATTACTCCTAATATTTTTCCAAAATTACGAAAATCAGAAATATGAATCTAAGCATTTTGCATTCAATATTTACATCTTCATTTGAGGAATGTATTTATAAAAGATCAATATTGATTGTAGTTAATAATAAATTAATTTAGGTAGAAAAAAAACATTTATTAGATGTTTACTGAATAAACAAATTCATTTAAAATCAGTGTTCAAGAAGTACCAGACGCTCCAAAAATGTTTTCATTTAAAATTTGGATTAAAATGAACTACTTATTATTATTGTTTTATAAATTATTTGCTTTAAGAATTATCAACATTTAAATAAATTAATATATTTATTAACTGATCAAAACTATTTAATAATAACAGTTTTCCTTAACAATGTTAAAAAAATAATATAACAACCTACGTGTAAAACAGCTGTTCAACAACATAACCTATAACTTAAAATCAGCTGTTGCATGAAATCATATGTTACCATTTATTTCACTTTGAGGTGACTCATTGCGTAACCTGACGGGAATTAGGTCTATACTGTCGCGAAATTGTATGTTTATGCCACTTCATTGAGTATTTATAGGCTTCGCTTTAGTAGTTTTCACTTAAACTAGAAAAACTAGTTGTAAGTTAGAGTTTGTAGTAGTAACACTCACTGATGATGATAACTTGGTCATTGAAACGCGTATGAATAAATAAATGATTATTTTGTGAGTTTTGTGTATGTTTTTATTTGTTTCTAACATAACCTCACAAGCTAAGCTCAAAGAATATTTGTTTAATATATCCGCCTGACTTTCTTTACTATACTTTTAATGTTTGTTTACTTGAGAACAAATATGTCCTAGTTATACAAATAATTCGAATTGTCAGTTAAGTTTTAGTAGTGCTAGTAATAGTTTTAAAAGAAATCGGGTTTTCGCAAAAACGCTATTACTGCTTATAACAGGAATTCTGGAACAAGAGGGCGTAGAAGGTTTTCAGAGGGTGCATTAAAACTGCCTACAGACGAGAGGTGTGCATCCGCAATTAGTTGTACCAGCGGGTAGACTGATGTGGCATGTTCGTACTGAACTACATCATGGTTTCTTGTAGAATGTTTAGTCTTGATAGGCCCTTGTTATTGAGTTATTGTCTTTGTGCTCAAGGACCTACGTTTTGCATTTTCAACATTTTTAAAACATATATGTTGTGCAAGGCCCGAATCAAGTCAATCACTGTAAGATTGCAGTGTTATCAGTACGATTATATATATCTATATTAAAAGCTAAATTTGTTTTCACCTAACCAGCTTAGTTTCATACACAGCTTGTAATTCTTGACCAAATATAAATGGGTGGGAGTGCGGCAACATGTCAGTTATAAAGAGGGGCGCAGAGCCTGAAAGATTGAGAGCCCTGGGCTTATAACATCCGTTAACACCAAATTGATCCGACATTTAAGATTAAAAAAATAAACTTTACGTAACTCAAAAACGATTTATAATAGGTGGCCTTTCAAATCATCACAATTTTATGCGGCTCAACTATTAACGTTCCCTCAAAGTCCCTCAACCGTCCAAGTTAACAAAAAGTGACAGATATGAGGACTATTGGCGGATAACGGTACAGGGCCGCCTTAACTGCAAGAAAGTTTAAACAACCATATCTATAAAATGAAAATATTGTAAAGAAAACCAATACCACAAAAATAATAAAAAATAACAAATAATAAAAGTTATTTATGAAGTTACTTACTAAACCCTAGGGGATTTTTGTGGTATTGGGATTCTTTCCAACACTTTCATTGTAGTATATTGCACCACTGTCCTCTTGATACTGTATAAAACCAAATCTATATTGCAACTCAAGAACTAACGCAATTTATTTATTGAAATCTATAAAGATCTTCATGACAATCGCTTACAGTTCAACTGTCCAACTATGTGCGTATCAGCTCCTTTACATCCACATCCTTGTTAAAACAAACAAAAACCGAAACAAAAAATACTACAAACTTGGAAAACAAAGAGTATAATAAATAGTGATTATTTCTAAAACATTTAATAGTGTTTGCGTTTCTTGAAACTGTCCTCAAGGAAGAAAACAACACCAGCGGTGCTTTTACAGTACTCTTGCGGAGAGCAGATCCAATGACACGACAGAAACGTCTCCTCCAAGAGACAGGTTTTTGCTGCAACAGTTTTTCTACTTTGTGGGAAAGGAAATGAGAACAGAGGCTGGTCACGCGATTTCTCTGACCAACAGGTTTAACTTTACTCCTAGCAGACTGGTTCACTTTAGCCAATGCCTCGTACAGAATCGCGTTACATTTTACCAGTCGGATTAACCGTTCCTTTGACTGCTCTACTCTTTGTTTATGCCTTCCGGAGCACAACGAGGCCGACCTCCCAAGGATTACACGTTTTTTAAATACTTTTATAGGCAAAAAAAAATTGTGAAAAATTTTCGCCTATACATAAATTTGTGTACAGATCGACAGGTTTGTGTATATAATTTTCGAACCTGTCATAAGGAAATTAAATTTTATAACTTCAAGATTGTTATCAGACTTGTAAATAAATGTGGACGTCCAGTCTAGGCGCCCATTTGAAAGTTTGTAGAGGGTGGGGAAGGACGTAAAGGCATTGTGTACTAAAAAATATATACTTTGTTTAACCTTGCATACAACAAATTTTAAGTTTTAACCTTGTTTAACCTACTACTACTTATGAGGTACTAGGCCACTGCACTTAATGTATAAATAAAATAAACACATTGATCTAATTACTCGTACTTTTTATTACAAAACAATAATATGTAAATATTCATGGAAAACACACTTTTTTTAATATAAATACTTCAGTTCTAAGTTATGTATTACAAATCACCATTTTTAAAATAACTTTCTCGAAAAATTCACTCGTCTGCATATACGCTTGGGTATTTATTTTGTTTTTCAAATCTGGAGGTAAGCTAGGGGGCTTCGGTCCCCTTGCCCCCGGGTATTGGCACCCGATGCAATGTCTGTAAAGAACTTCAACGTAGGCCTATTTAACTTAGTTTAGTGATGATTGCGTATTTGAGAAATAAAACTTCGGAATATCGCCTAAATAGACTGGTTATGGGCAATATTCATGACAGAAACGTTGTGACGCAGAATCTTTTAAACAAACTTTCAAAAACGTTTCTAGGAGTCAGTTTTGAGTGGTTATTTCTTGCAAATTTTTAAGCAGACGTAAATTAATACAACCCAGTATACGAACTTAAATTTAATTAAGTATTATTTTAAATTTAAAAGTATACAATTATGAAGCAATTATATATATATATATTTAGCTTTGCAACACTGTTTTCATGTATTCACTTATCACTTTCACTATATGTACTTAAAGAAGAATCTTACTTGGTATTTATGCGAGTTAACTTTCAAAGATTGGTAGTATCTCCATCATCAAGCATCACTAACAAAATGACAATCTGGGAGCAACTACAAATTTATAAAAATAAAATAAAAAGATAAATTATTCAACCTAATGGACAAAATTAACCCCAAGACAAACTTAAAAGACTCCCACAGTGCAGTAAATATGAAAATAGAACAATAATGGTACACCACACCTTGTGACAACGGAAATTCCACACAACTCGCAGTCTACTACAACCCCCCGGTCAGTGAAGCTTGATGATGGAAATACTACCAATCTCTGAAAGTTAACTCGCATAAATACCAAGTAAGATCCTTTTTCTTGTTCTATATAAATATGGTTAAATAACACTTTGATAAACAAGAATTTTTTAATTTAGTTTTCTTCATACATTGATCCTTTTCACTGATTGGCATTATCAGCAATATCAAAATTTTGTTAGTACAGTACCTTATAGTGCTACGACTGCATCCGGACTGCAGTGTAGTCACTCACGCACGCACGCACGCACGCACGCACGCACACACACACACACACACACACACACACACACAAATATATATATTGCCTCAGTGAATAAAATAAAATCAGCTCTAACTTTAAAAAATAGAGGAAAACAGAAGAAATTACATTGAGTTTGATATTTCGTATTTGAATTGTTGACATTTTTATTGATTTTAAACCTATCTAAGAGTGGATGTTAGTCACTCTATTACCTCCTCGTGAAGGAAAGAAGAGGATTTTAAATATAGAATGGTTGAGGTAGAGATCGAGCCCGTCTCGTAGAGTATGTAGAGGGTAGGATTATAGCACCATGTGTGCTAAAGCGTATCTGAAGTAAATCTACTTCTTACAGGGGTCATACATAAGTCTCTATCCGCCCCAACCTCCGTCTAAAAAGAAGGAAGGTGGAGTTAAGTAGGTTTAAGAAAAATGCACAGGATCCACTGGTATTGGGGAAAAATTATGCCAACGCGTGGAAATGGCAGTTTATTTCAAGAAGGACGTTTATCTCAGGCGAGGTGAAGGACTGCCTCCTTCCTACCCGGTAATTTGATTTAAAAACTAATATATTATGAACTTTATACAATACATCATTAGAGTACTATAGACAGGCCATATGTGAAAATGGAAGTAAAGATGCTAGGGGAATTTGAAACGTCTTGAGCTCTAAAAAAAAATGGTTTCTTAAAGTGTGTGATGAGAAGAGAGGAGCCGCAACTAGAGAAAAGGATGCCGGTTCAGTGAGAAAAGAGATCCAGGCATTTGAAAGGTCAAGGGTTATTATCAATTACGTGCCGAGGACGGACATTAAGTAAGACGTATTCAAATTACCTTAGAAAGTCCGTAAAGATAAATTTTGTTAGGATAATCGATAAACTTTCGTATAGTTCGGTTTAGAATTGTTGTTCATATGATATAGTCGTTTTCCGTGAATATTTAAATTATTTAAAAGTCGGGACAGCTGTCGGTATTACTAGTTTGTTGTTCCGCACAATAAGCAAGTGTCCCTGTCACAAATCAATTTGCCAGTCGTTTTTGATATGTAAAGGCAACTGTCTCAAGGAACAACTGTAGTTTCCGATATCTACAAATTTTCAGATCATCGTTTATACTTTCGATAATAGGAGCAATGCTTTATTTCAACTTGAGTAAGTATCTTATTACCTAAATTACTACTATTCTATTAAACAGTCACCAAACATCCCTCGAGAGGTGGGTTGACATTCCAAAGGAACTTCCTTAATTTATAGCCCCAGTATTGTTACAGTATCCTTGAACATGGTTAGCTTATAATTGAAAACTATGTTAGGTGTTGATCTATAATTAATTAATCTGTTGTAATTGGATACTGGGTTTTTAATGTGATTAATTGATTAATTATAACCGTTGATTTCAAGATGTAGAAACTAACTTCATTTTACGCCAATCAAACGATTAGAATTAACACAAGTCTACAAATAAGATGATTAAATGTCTTCTTAATACGTTCTAAATTAATCAATGAACATTAACTTTGAGTACGAGGACAAGATGTCTATTTAGAAAAACAGGTTGTCTTGTAAGAAATAACGAGTTAATAGAAAACTTGAAATTTTCTATAAGTAAGTTGTAACTCTACAAATAAATATTACATCCACGCGACATTTTTAAACATAGTTGAGAGCTTTAACCTCTCTTTTGGAAATTTTATCATGGTTGAAAGCCCACAGCTAGACTATTTAACCGGCAATCTCCAAACGAAGAACTGAACCTTGAAATATTTTCCGAACATTGTATTAAGAGCTCAAAGGTTACTGTCAACTCGTTTTGTAAGAAAACTATCTAATATTAATGTTTTATCTTTCTTATCTTAAGAGAGTTTAAGATTAATGTAAATTTTGTTAAAAACTGACCCATTTTTAATAATTTTAAGCTCATAATACATGAAAACAAGTCATATATAAAAAAACTTATAAAAAAAGTCAATCACTACTTAGGTCAACAAAGAAAAACTTTATTTTAGTTAATTTGTATCAGTTACAAAAAATAAAAACAAAGTAACATAGCCTAAGAGTTAGAACAGATGTTCTACCGCATAACCTATAATATAAAATCAGCTGTTTTATGAAATCATATGTTATCACTTTATTTTAAAACCAAATAGGGCGAAATCAAATTATTGCATACTTTGCTCCTCTTGTGAAAAGCTTTTCTTCCTTATAAAACTTTAATTAATTAATTAAATTTAATTAATGAATTAATATTTGAAAAAAATTAAATGACAAGTTTTACTTGTCTACTACCAGTTTAAAAAAAAATGTATTTGAACTTGAGTAGATGAACAAAAAGTATTTTATTAACGATTGTAAATTTGTACAAGATATATATATATATATACAGGGAGAGTGTGAAATAATAGACCGAATTGAATGAAGTTTAAATCCTTCTGAGGGGTACCCCAAACCGCCTCGTTAGGATCCCTGATTAAGAGCAATTTTGACTAATTTAGATTATCCCCTCTAGTCTCCTTGGCCCTCCGGTCGGTCAGATTAAATGACCGCATGGTTTAGTGATTTCGTAAATGTTTGACACTTCTGTATGTTGACCAAAAACTGATAAGAAAATTCTTTGTTCTCCCAACTGTAACAAACTCACAATGAAACATCACCAGCACATTGCTACACAACTGTAGCCCTGTCTACTGTTCTTATTCTTTCTAACAAAGTGAATATGAAGCCCCCGTGTTAAGTCACCAAGAAAGGAAAACCTATTATTCACCATTACAAAACATATTACAATTCCTCTAGGATAATATTACGTTATAAAAAAAAATTTGGAAATATTCTTAACCGCTGTACAAAATCATAAATGTACAGCCAGTTTAACATTAAAACAAATAAGAATGATTTTAATGAGAGAAAAGTCAAAGAAATTTTTTAGCGACATTCTGCGATACTGAAGAACTGAAATTAAATTCTCTGAAAGTTTTGAAAACTAAAAATCATGAACAGTATTTAATAATGAAAAAGCTACATATTTAAGTTCGACGTGAAATACAATTTCAAGGGGGAAATTAATTCATACAAGTTCCTTGAAAATAACGTAACTTAATATAAAAGACTGAATTTAAAAATCCAAAATACAAAAACTTTTAGAAATTTACAAAGTATTGCAAACACAAAATTCAAACAAAACTTAAATATTTGCCAACTATATAGGCTACTTGTATAATACTCCAACACGAGCGCTTATGTTTAAACCATTTTATTAGAAATAAATGAACATAAGTAATATATACATTTTTTTAAAATTTAGTCAATTTCTACATAGGTCAACATCGAAAAATGTTATTTTAGTTACTTTTTTACTAAATAATTAAAATTATTATAACGTGTATGTACTCAGGACAAAATCACAATATTAAGGGACAAAATAAAAAGCGAAATTAATTATTAAAGGTAATAATAGTAATAGGTTTTAGGAAAAACTATGTTAACATCAAGTGTCATCCATTACAAGTTTTAAAAATATGTATTTGAACTTGAGTGGATCAATAGAACGATTTTATTAACAATTGTAAATTTGAACAAGATATATATATATATATATATATATATATATATATATATATATATATATATATATAGGAAGAGTGTGAAGTAATAGTAGGAATTGAACAATAAGATGAAAAAAAACATTTTAAGAAGAAAGTATGTGTAATTAAAACTGAATTTTATACCAGAAGGTAAGATTATATATATATATATATATATATATATATATATATATATATATATATATATATAGAGAGAGAGAGAGAGAGAGAGAGAGAGAGAGAGAGAGAGAGAGAAAGATTCAGACAGATAGACAGACAGACAGACAGATAGGCAGGCAGATGAGAGAGTGTGGTACAAGTATTTTGTTTTTTATGTAAATATTAGTGATTGGTGCAAATGGGTATACATCTCTATTTCCAAAAATATTTTTATTATTCCTTTTTAAAAATAAGAAAATATAATTTCTTTTAGAATGCATAAGTCTGTAAGAACGAAGAACTAGTCGAATATCGGCTATATTTAGCATTTCAAATAATGGATAGAAATATCAGAGGGGGTACAAATATTGGGAAAACCCTTGACCATAAAAGCTCGAATATAATAGAGATTCAAAAAGTCAAGAAAAGGGATTTAAAAAGTCAAGATTTAGGGCCAAGAAATCCCAAGAAGAGAAAATTAAACGAGAGCACACAGGTCCTTACAAGGTGCAAGGGATGAAGGTTTATCTACGCTGACGTCAGCTCACGCCAAACTCTCGGATGTACAGTTACAAGAGCTTACACAATCAAACCGCCTACACACACTCTCACTTCGACTTATACAGCCAGTGAACATTCACCTCAATACAGCTGGGGGCTTTGCGCTCATCTCTCGCATTTAACGTCATTCTACACATCTGGTTTTTTAAATTACATTTCTAGGTTAATAAAAAGGACCATATTTCTTCCTGTAGATTGATTTAATACGGATTCACTTGAATTGCCTAAAACATGAATCTTTTTTTCTTGTAAAAATGGCTGAATTCGAATTGCGAACTTATTGAAAAAAGGAGAATAGGGCTCTTAAAATTAGCCACAATCAGTTAAGTATGTAAGTGTGCGCTCGTGGTATATAAAAGTTATATTTGAAATCTAGTTGTCAAGGAGATATGTAATAATGAGTTTATAGTCTTCTATAATGAAGCAATATAAGCTGGTGAGAAGCTTAATGACCTCTTAGGAACATTCTTGTTAGAAAATTGTTTATTTTACAATACAAATTTATAAAAAATTTAACGATAAAAAACTTCTACTACTATTATTATAATATATATCATAGATGCTTTTTTTAATACAATGGTTCAAAGCTTATTATCACTCTATCATTATTGGCCTTATCAAGAGCCTCTTCACTCCTCAACCGTATAACAAAACTCTTGTTTTAACTGTTGACGAAAGAAGACCACTTGATAATGTCAGTAATTACTGTCGAAACAATTTAAACCATTTATATTTTTCAAAGATTCTTGTTCTTGAAGTGTAGTCTATATTGATGAATGAATATTAAACAGGATATATATAAATAACGCAATATGTATTCTTGTGTATTAATAAAGAACTAAGTCAAAATACAAATACAAGAATTATAATTGAATTTACAATTCAAAGCTTTTCGTTGGCTAGTAGTACCAACATCATCAGGAATATTAAACCCAAAATGTTCCTGATTAAACCTTTTAATATTCCTGATGATCTTGGTACTGTTAGCCAACGAAAAGCTTTGAATTGTAAATTCAATTATAATTCTTGTATTTGTAATTTGACTTAGTTCTTTATATATATATATATAACTAACATTTACAAGAATCTTACATCGAACATATGTGAGTCAACTTTCGAGAACTATGCATTAATAAATTAATTAGAGCTTAGCTCGTGAGAATAATTCACAAAGGTAAATATTACAACAGTTCACTCTAAATCTCACTACACACTAGTTTATTAAAACATACAGGCTAGTTTCGACGACGATGTCGTCTTCATCAGGGCTTGGCTATTATGAGAAGTATATCAACCATCCCTATATTTACAAACGGTTAGGACGACTCTAACTTTAAGAAAATATAGCTTAAGTTTCTCATTATTACCTGTAGTGATGCTGTTATGGGCATTCCAGAAAGGCCATCTACACCTGAAGACACGTTTTTGCCTAGGTGTCGGAGGAGTCCCAGGTTGTCTGTGGGCACTAGGAGATGTAGCCGTGAATATCATTACGTACCAATCTACTTGTCATAATATACACTCCAGTCGTTTAGCTGTTCTTATATAGCGAAGGTTACACTGTAAACGTATGTTTACTTCATCTCGTTATTTTGGACCAAGTGACTAGTTCTTTGGTGTAAGATGGAAACTATAGCGTTAAGATAAAATTATTATCACAAAATGGACACTGCTACATAATTTCTTTATGAATCTCCAATTTTAAGCTCTACGCCTCGAACCCGAAATTAGAAAAGAAACATCCTCAAAGATGACTTTTTAAGACCAGTAGTTTCCTAATAACTCTATTAAAAATAAAATTAAGCATTCATAGCTCGAAAAAACACAATGCTTGGGTACTTGTGTGTGTGAGCTGGCGCGAATTTGTTTTTTTAATGTGTGTGAGTGAGCCCGTGCGTGTGTGCGTGCGCGCGCGCGCGTGTGTGTGTGTGTGTGTGTGTGTGTAACGGTGCGGATAAGTTGAGAACTAGCTTGGCCCTTTCAGATTTACTGTTACCATATATTTATTATTTCAAACTTGGCAGTTACTTATCCGTATTTCTGACATATTTTCACTCTGATACCATGGATGACGCAATAGAAGTACGATTATTCACGGATGAATGTAAACATAAAACAAGAGGCAATAAAAAACGCATTTCCTCTAGCCCACGAACGCTATTCGCAATGCATTACCTATTGTTAAGCCCACGCTTGCCTCCACGTCACTCGGTCCAGCAGTAGGCCGTTAACTCGACGCTACATTAACCTTCCTATCAGAACAGTAGGCCTAATGCAAAGCTCTGCTTAATTACAACTTTATATTCTTCGATAACTTTCATGAAATTATTGTTTAAATGTTTAAGCTTATTTCCATTTAATAGAAAAGCTACGATCACATCAGAATTTTAAGTAACAAGTGACGACATTATTTTGTCTGATGTGCATTAAATGACGTTTTATTAGATAGCATCAATTGCCTTGACAATAGCATTACTCCAACCAACACCAAATACTAGTGGAACGGCGTCTGTGGCAGACACCATTGGAAGGTTTGTTATGCCTCCATGGTCGAATTTTCTCTATTTGTTTAAATACGTGAAACAAAGCATAACTAAATTGCATTGTTTTAAACATAATGCACGAAAAATTTCAACTAAAAATGAACGTCGCGCCGTGTATTTTAAAACGTCAGATCAAACGTGGCATGATATAGGTGTGTGTGTGTGTGTGTGTGTGTGTGGTGTCGGGGGAGGAGGTGTGTGTGTGTGTGTGTGTGTGTGTGTGTGTGTGTGTGTGTAGGGGGAGGTGAGTGTGTGTGTGTATGTATTTTACGCAGGAGTGTGTGTGCGCTCGCGTGTGTGTGTGTGTGTGTGTGTGTGTGTGATGGGGTTTTCCTCAACCCTTGAAGGCTTGTTTGTAAGAAAAATTTAAGTAAAAACCGTTACAACTTAATGAAAACACGTCAAGTGCTTTCAGTTTGAAGTAAAATCTGTGGTAATCCACATGTTCCAATCTTTTCACCAACACAACCCAAGTTCAGTAACAACTTGGTTCAACGATCAACTTGAAATATATCCCCAAAAGGCAACTATTAATTAATTAATTATTAACTATTACGAAAATCCGATTATTTATTTAATCGCTTATTATTAAGAGCCGTTTCTTAAATGAGTATTGTGCAGACAGAATGACTGTGATTGGCAAGCATAGCATATATAACACAAGGGAACGCCTATTCTAATTTTTGTGCACATCGGTAAGAATAGCTGCAAATTTTATAAAACTAAACAGAGAATAAGTAAATGAATAAAGTAAGTTTTTAGCTTTTCCTATCGCGTACACATAATTATTGGCAATGTTACTATTCATTAAAACCTACTCTAAAATGGTAATGAAACTCTAGTAAGGCTTTTATTGTAATTTTGTTAAATTGCGTTTTATTCAGTAAATCATTAATAATAAGTCAAACAGTTAATTAACTTTAGGCAAGTCCCGGTAAAAACGAAACCTTCTACATTATACACAATAAGTATTCCCCCAGTATTAGGCCGAGTAGAACCTGTACAGCTCTGCGGAGAGACTAAACATCATACTTGTAGCCTATTAGGGAAAGCATCGACCTAGTCGTTTACTATTACTGTAAAACCATAGAGGCGATCAGTCCCTCGCTTCCTCCGTAGCATCTCTGTCGCTTGCAACAAAGACGCCTACACCCAATGGACAAAGAGAAAGTGGACCGTAACGCGCTACGCTGTACAAGCAACGGTTACAGAGCGTGTATTCAACAATAAGAACTACCCTTTCATCGTAGGTATGGATTAGGTACATTTCGTAGTTGTTTATTGAATGGTCTTTGACAGTTAATTTGGCGATGACCTAATTTAAAAACGATAAAACCAATTTGGGACCAACACGACGTCGAATTAAAATGCATTACTAACAAACATGTACCACACACATTTCTATCGCCGGTTGATGAGAGTGGGCACCTCCTTTGCAAATTTCCTAAAGCCTCAGATACCAGGGACGCTATCCAGAAACTCAAACTCTCAAAACTACCTCGCGTTGTGTTACAGTTTTGTATCTTATATCATGTAAAGCCTTTAAGTCGTAACAAAAAGTGTAGAATAGAAGACATCAGTCTAAAAGTGTACTTGTTCATGAACTATATAGCTTTTAGAATGAATTTAAATAACAAATACTCTTTGATTTGTTTAAAGTTAATGACAGATTACAGACCAATTCATACTACTACAATTAGTCTGTGATCTGCCATTATCCTAAAATAGATTAAATAGTTATTAACAGAGATCCAATAAAGTTTAAACATCAATTAATCTGTTTTATACTTAACTTTGGATTAGCAAAAAACCTTTTTACTTTAACAACCTCATATTAATATAACGATCCAAACTGTGTGACAGTTCCATGTTTTCAAAGTATTCAAATGTAATATTATATATATATATATATATATATATATATATATACATATATATATATATATATATATATATATATATATATATATATATATATATATATATATATATATATATGCTGATACGTATTCCTTCACGAATGGAAAAATATGATGAATAGTTACTATCTGGAGTACATCCGTTCATTCTGCAGTCCATAAATTCGCAGTTCCGACGTTTCGCTAGAATCTCATCCAGCATTGACGAGGTGAACCCAACAACAGCAGACTCTTGGGTTCACCTCGTCAATGCTGGATGAGATTCTAGCGAAACGTCGGAACTGCGAATTTATGGACTGCAGAATGAAAGGATGTACTCCAGATAGTAACTATTCATCATACATATATATATATATATATATATATATATATATATATATATATATATATATAAAGAACTAAGTCAAAATACAAATACAAGAACTATAATTGAATTTACAATCCTTG